>JABTTQ020000385.1:0-146625 GCA_016081115.2 Rehmannia glutinosa | reverse complement strand
ATTAATACGTATTGCTGAGTTGATATACAATCTTACAAGTATAATAATACACAGAAAAATAATTTATACAAAGCAATGAAGCATTATAAAACTCAACAAAAAGTAAAAGATGAGTACTAATTAATTCCTTGCTTTAAGTCACAAATAAAATTATGAAAAGATCATTTTTATGCTACTTTTCTCGCAGATTACTGCTCACCCACGATCCAACTTCCTCCTATTTCGTGAGACCTTCTGATTTAACTGGCCTTGGCAACACACATAATGTCACAGCAGACCTTTGGCTTCCATGGAGGCCTCCTACACTCAAGCCGTTGGATCGTGAGGGGAGAGAAAACTAGAGATGGGAATGTAATTACAGAATTAATCAACTTACTTACAAACGGCAGAGTGGGACCGACTCTTTCATAATTCTGCAAGAATAGCCCTCGTGGGCCACGAGAGAAAAAACGCACTCGCAAGTCGTGATCTGACTTTATGCTCGCCGCCAGAGCATTCTTATCCAACCCACAATTAATGAATGATATCGTAATTACGGATTAAATAAAGTTGCTTTAATTCAATAATAATAATAACGCATCATTTTTTTTTGCCCACAAATACATTTCAATCTAATTGTGAATCTTGGAGTTATGCAGAAATATTATCGATATGCAGATCTGAATATATTCAGCTTGTAAGGAATTTATTCTCTAATTAGTTAATCCTACTTACAGCAATTTGAGTAAAGGACAACAATATGTCTTATAATTGAATCTCTATTTGCACAACACTAGTTCGCTTTAAATTATGTCTCGTAGTTAAATCTTAGACCATAACGGAACGAATTGAAGGGTCCAATATTTATAAATGCAGCGCGCATTCGTGCCGACGCCAACACTTTAAAAACACAAACAAACACTTTAATCAAAAATATAATTTCATAATGTATGAAATAGCATGTATTTAAAGACAAGACATAAAGATATTAAAATTTTTGTAAAGAATAACTCTCCTTTACAGTGACATATTACATTTAAACATGACTCAAAATACTCGTTTATTAATTTAATCTATCTTCCAGATCTCACACAACACTCAACACTCCGAGTTCTAAAAATGATGCCAACAATGTCACCAACATTCTTTGCATCGAGTTTCCTGCAATTTTTCTCAGATGGTGCTTCTGAAGATGAACTCAAACTCGAATCTATAATCGACTTGTGATGTTTCCTTCTCATCCTAATAGATATCTTCGGACAACTTCCCAAGAAAATAGGAGAAAACGCTATCATAGAAAACCACTTGCCCATTGTAATCTCTTAAGGAGTTGAAACTTAACTTTTAACTTCTAAAAAATAATTCCTCAAAACTGTGTACATTAATCACAGAGAAATAACCGTAAAATCTGGAAAGAAATTTAAAGAGAAACAATGTTTTGAAAAATTCAAACATTAACAATACCAATAGCATTTGTTGTTGTTATGATGACAACTGTTATTTCTACTAAATAATCTTCTAATACCTAACTATTAGCTACGAGACATCCATGCTAATGCGCGATGACAGATATATGCAAAATGAGAAGCGTCCCATTTTCAAAATAGGCTATTTTGATGTATCGCCAAATAGCTATTGGTTTCTAGTACAACGCTAGTTAAGTTATTATATTTCCATAGTATTCGAAATTATATTTGTTGTGATTTATCGGTATATTCCTAATGTCAATGAATCCAATTATTGCTATACCTAGTCAAATTAATTAGCCCATTAAACATGTTAACATAAGGGAGGTATGGAAACAGGGCAGTATTAATTTAGGGCTTAGTTGTGTACCAAACATGCATCAATTCATTTGAATAGATCATTTAAAATGCTTTGAACACTTTCTCTCAGCAAAGAAAATGGAGTTATTATGAAAGTCTTGTTTTTTTCTTGCAAGTTGGGTACCCTCCCACTATACATCATTAATTCCTAAAAAGTTTTTGGGGGATTCATATATTTTACATCTTTTAGAGATAATTACAAAACCTTTACTTGAGGTTTGAATAATTACAAAAAAATGAATAGTTTTTGAAAATTGTAAAAAATCTTCGAGGTTTAATTTTTCTTACATTTTTTCTTCATAAACAAAAAGATTGCAACACCTTATGATATTTATGAAAATATTGTAGTCAAATTTTTGTTCCCATATATAACGTCAAATACGAAGTGTTTTCAGAATTTTGAATCATCATTTAATATCTTAATTAAATTTCAAACCTCGCAACAGAATTATCCTTTATTTATGCAAATTCTGCGCTTGGTCACCTGTAATAGCCAATTTACCTATAATCAACAACCGTAGAGGTTATAACTATACAATGAGTTTGCCACCCACAAACAATTGCAGGGATGGAGGCCAGTGCTCAAACTTCGCCTCCATCAAATCATGCCGATCGCGGTTCATATCCCCGCCCATCAAATCGCCCCCGGCATATATGCGAAATGCGAAGATTTGGTGGAACTCATAATCGGCTAAAGATCCTTTCGCGCGTACTTGGATCTTATAGAGACGGCGACAGACGAAAATGTAATATAATTGTTCTCTTTACCTTTATGATCTCATTGTACGCTTGTACCCCGCCGTAACATCGCCATATGCACATCCTGCCGGTTTACCGGTCGGCGCAATGAGAGCCGGAAATTGCCCTGCAGGAAGTGCATGTTCTGGGGTTCTAGCCATCGAGAAAAAACAACCGTAGAGGCTACGGTAGTCGGTAAGAACGTACTTGAGAAATTCAAGAATACCTTTAGGCACGGTAAAAAAAAGCAGAGTTAGGTAACTGTGTCATAGCCAAATTTTTTTCCTCTATTAATAAATGTTCAAATTTCTATGTACCATTCCTTCTCAAAAAAAAAATTTCTATACCATTGATAGTTTTTATATATGCAATTATAAATGAATTCACATGTGAACCTTTTATTGTGATTTGTGTTGTAAATCTAATCATCTAAGTACATTTAATTAGATACAAAGAAAGATATTAATATTTGTATGCAATACTTTTTTAATAATTTATCAAAGGAATTGCTTATATATGTGGCCCATTGCTGCTCCCATTTTCTAATTAATCCCAACAAAATTACAGCCTGTTTTCTAATGCCACCAGCCCAAACCCATATAAACCTGCTGTAAGAATTTCCAGTTTAGCCCATCGCAGATCTGATTTCTAACCGCGTCTCAGGCCTGACCTGACCATGATTTGCCTCTAACTGAAATACTGGGTTTATGCTTATATATGCTCCTCCAAACCTCGATCTGCACCACTCGGTTTCTCTCATCTCTCTCACCTCTCGATTTTCTCTCACAATGCTCACTCTCTCTAAAACTCCTGGGCTTCTTTGGTCGGATCGGATGGATTTTCTCAGGTGTGAGAGGCTAGATCTAAGTTCTTGCCTGCCTTGTTCACCTTCTTTGTGTACAAGATCCTTCTTCATGGATTGTGGCTTCGGTGGTCTGGAATCGATCAGGTTCCTGCGTTTTCCGTTTAGCGTGAGTTTTGTATGTATTTCTGTGCATACCTTAATATAATGAGCGATAAACATGCATTACCTTAGTAATATGTAATGGTTCACATGCTGAAAAGAGTATTACATCATTGCTTGTAGGAAAATCAACATTGAAAGCACTTCTTTTGTGGCAATTGGGAGCATTGCAAATGGTTGTGGAACTTTGTGAATCGGGAAAGAGTTAATGTGAACAACGAAAGCACGGGAAGTAAAGGAGTTGATCCGGTAAAATCACCTAACTGCAGCAGAAAATGACTCGGCAAACATCGCGCAAATATCGGTACTCCAGTACCTAATTTGCGGCAAAAGGTAGTGTTGATATTTGCCCGACATGACACACGGGCCCCATGCATAGCACGTACTGCGGCGCTCGCAAGGTGATTTCGGTAATCTAATTTCACAGATTGATTGTAATTGCCTGGAATGTTATAAATAAAGAGATAATGACTCCAAAGTTAACATACACATACTTACCCTAGTTATTACATAAAGAGCACCTACTTATGAATCGAGAGAAAGATCGAGGTCGCATCCATGCTTGAGGATTGAAGATTGATCGAGATATCATCGAGATCCCCGAAGTTTTCTTACCCATTGTATTTTATTTTCATTCCAGTTTTAATAGGAATATGAAATAATTTGGTTTAGTTATTGCTACCTCTATGTCCTACAAAACACCTTGTGATTCCTGCTCGATTAAACACTAACTCTTGTTTGATGTTTAATTTGAATTTGAGGTTATTATTTAAACTTATTCTAGAGTATTCGATTTATTACTTGTTTTATCATATGGCCAATGGTTTAATATGTTTGATGTATTGATTCATAATTCGAGAGACGTGCCTAATACTTTATCTTTGTCAGCTGGACACTAATATTTTCTGTATGAACAGAGTCCGGAGTATCTGTGAGAATCGATCTTTATGCTTTTCGAGAGTTGTTCATCTTATGTCGAGTGAGAGATGTTAGCATAGATAATCCAATTAACATATTTATCAGGTCTCGAGAGAGAGAGTGAGATATATTACTTTTGTGATCATCTTATAGTGGAAGATAGATAATAACTTCAAGCCGATTAATCGGATAAACAAGAGGGAGATTAACCTAACCATAACCCTGAATCCATTCATCTACTTGATTCTTTCAATCGTGAACTTTATTTTTTTGTTCTTTATGATAAAATATCATTTTAGTTTACAAAACAGCAACTTCTCTTTATCATCTAAATAAAAATAATAATATTACAATCTCACGAAAGATATATTTATTAGTCTCTGGATCGACCTTGCTTACCCTATCTATTAACTGTTAAGCCGCTCATTCATGTGAAGCTAAAAATGTGCTAACAAGTTTTTGATGCCGCTGTTTAGACTAATTAAATTTTAGACTAATATTGCTTGTATACATAGTATTATTTTTAATTTTAGATATTTTTCTTTTATTTTGCTTCTAATCTCCACTCCTACATCGCTTGATTTTGCTTTTAGTTGGCTTGTAGTATGAACACTCGCCTTCAAAGCGGCGGAATTAGCACTGCTCATACTGTAATTTGAAGCTTTCACGCGATAAGTGCAAATGAATGGGAAAACGGCGTAAAGAAATCTAGATCATACTAGCTGGAGGTTGTGGAAGAGGAACAATGGGGTAATATCCGCGCCGCCAAAAATATTTTCGTTCATACAATCGCAAGCGTAATAAGATAATTTTATGTGATAACAAAAGTGCGCCATATTCTCAGGGCTGAATTCAAACACTTAGCTATAATAACATCGTATTCCAATTTTATCAAGCGACCAAATATCGAGTATTTTAACAACTAAAAATCAAAAATAAAAAAAAAAAATAATCGCGAACCTCATGCGATTTCAACATCTTTGGGGATAACCTTAAATGGCACCCGCCACGCTTCTTTATTAAATGTGAATAAAGTTTTAAAAACCAATTCATGCAATTCTATGGGTTCAATTCTAAGTTCATCTACTCCTTGTCCGTGTGGTAAAGGTGAACAATTGATTAATAACAATTGTACTCTAATGGATCGCTATAAATTTTATTAACCCCAAAAAGATCTGGCACTAATGACTCTACAAACACGTCATTGCACATGTTTCATGCTCAATTCGATTTACCTTTGTTAGAACTCATCATTCAAATTTTGTACTAAATAAATATGACATGCAATTTATTGATCGTAAAAAGAAATTAAAGAATAAGCACTGGACCATAAAATAGAAAGTACGTGGCAATTAAGAAAATAATAATCATATTTAATACAACCACAACATTATGCCCCTAAGATCCGAAAATATGCCAAACATTGATTACAAACTCATGTACAAATTCAATCAATATTATGACATCATATAAAACAAACAGTTCTTAGACATAGAAAGAAACCCTTCTTGTGATGAATTCCTTCCTGTCCTCGGAGCCTGCGTCCCTAGGGACGCAAAGTTCTCAGGTTCCGCTCCTCTTTTTCCCTTCTTCACAAGGTTGTGTCACTTTAACACCGACATTTTCTACACGACCGTGTGATTTGTTTTTGTCCATGTTATCATCCGAATTTGCTCCCCGGTCTTTATGAAAGTTGTGGCCCTTTTCTTATCTTTCCATAACCACTGGAATCACCTCAATAGAAATTTTGGTATAATCGCATATTAAAATACTAAACACTAATTAAATTGTTAGAAACTATTAGCGTATTCGATGTTTTTATTTAACGAAATTCCTTTGTTCAACCGTCCCATGCTTCTCTTCACATATTTGCTCGTATATTAGCCGAATTCCAGTACTTTGGAACGTGATATCTTTTATCCAATTCTAGCTCCATTTCGTATAGTCATAGATAAATGTTTTTACTATGATTTTGATGATTTTATTTTTACAACAAAACAATGTTTTTAAATGTTGTCCAAATACTCCTAAAATGATTTAAAATATTTTACTAATTTTCTGAGTATTTCTTCAAGTTTATTTTCGACAAAAATGACAAATACTTTTGATGATTTTGTGTTAATGTGTTTACACCAAAATAACATTTCTAAATGTCATTCAAATACTCCCGATCGATTTAAAATATTTACTAATTTTTCTATATTTTTCAAGTTTATTTTTGATAAAAAAAATTGAACAACAACACTTCTGCCTCGTGTTCAATCGACGCCCCCTATAGGCATCCTGTCCTCGAAAGATGGTATTTCCAAAATGGAAACAAGACATTTGAAAAACCCCTCGGGAGGCCTAATTGCCATAAAGCGCTTACCAAATATCGGTCAAATCACGTAAACTCATTAAGAAAATTGAGCAAGGGGACCGCCCCAAGTGCAGAAGTGACCGGGTTCAGTCTTATGGTGACTGGCCCAACCCTCGACGTCCACATGTTGTTTTTTGTCAGGATTTTCATCCTTAGTATTGAGCGCTTAATTCTGGCCGCCCCTATTGTTTTGACAAAGAATTTAACCGTTATGCAAATGTGCATAAACTTTTCTCAATTTATGTATTGATCTCCAAATGTACTATATTCTTCATTTGTCTTGCAATTTCTTACAGATTTCAACTTTGCTAGAGGAGCCTATCAAGTCAAGACATCCTCTAAAATAGACGGGTTAATTGAATCAACACAACAAGAGAGAAAACTACAACACAAAAGATACATTCAAGCAAACATTTTTGTTCTTCAATTTCAATATTCTTATTGTAATAATGTACCTTCTTCTACTTACACATCTTGATGATAGCTTATTCTTTATTACACTGCACTCAAAAATTGTATTATTCATTATCGAGTTGTAATCTTGAATTTTTGGGGTTAATCATTCAACACAAGATATCCTCAAAGGAAAGTGTTCTTATTGGTAAGAACACACTGGGTGATCTAGGTGTTAAAAGTAAGACGCGTAATCTCTATCAAGAGTTTGGTGCTTTTGAGGTGTTGAAGAATTTGGTGTTTCTTCGGCGCCAGACATTGAATTACGCTATTGAAGATCAGGTAAGACCAAAGGAGATTGTGGTACCCCAAAGAGTGCGTGTTGTAAGGATGTTGTATTAATTGTGTAATTAATAAAATCTTTTTTTTCCTTTCTTTTTTTTGAAATCCATCCCTTTAGATACTCGCGGTAGAGGATTAGGAAAATGAAAGGGTTGAACTCTATAAATCGACGCGTGTTGTTTACTTCCCGCACTTCCATTCTTGTTTTGGCTTATTTATCCAAAAAGAGGGCAATCGCAGAAAATGGGCATAATCTATTCACCTCTAGATTATCGTGAGCTACCGACTTACATGTATTACAAGAATATGCAAAGATCACGCCCAACAAGGGAAACCAAGTAAACACACTAAATATGCGTGCAAATGCATCACATATATATCATTTTATGCCTCAAATGCACGATATTTCTTACACTCATCAAAAATCTCACTAGACAAAATTGACCATTTGCATCGTTGTAAACGTACTTAAGCATTAGTTCCAACGGCGAAAGATGGTTATGGTTAACTGGGCTGTAGAAAGGCCCCTTTAAACATCTACTGAAATGCATAATTTGTTTCTGGGAAAAAATAGAACTGCTTTTGATCCTAAATGTTGTGAGAAATACAAGACACAAAAAAGATGTGAACCATAGGTATTGTATGTTTTTAAATGATATTGTTACATGAATATAGCTGGATTATGTTTCAAGTGTAATTTTGTACTTTCTTCCATTTAATTTCTTAAGGATAATTACAGACCCCTACGAGGTTTGGGCTAATTACGTAAAAACCTTTAGATGTTTTAAAATTATAAAAAGCTCCTCATGATTGATTCTTTCTACATTTTACCCTTCATATGCAAAAAAAACATTTCAGTAGGAACTTTATGAATTCAACTATTCTTTTAGACGCAAACTGATATACTGCCCAGAGATCGACGCCCTATAGTTCAGCATATTCAGTTAGCACTATAGAAAATTGCAAAGTTAGTAGCAGCATCAAAAACTGATATTCTGCCTTCAATCTCACTCTCCTGGCACTTCTTTGGTGAAACCCAACTCCCAAAACTCAACCTAGGGCAGCGCAGAATTATTGGGAGAAGCTGAAATGTCCAACAAAAACAGAGCATAAAAACACAAGGGGAAGGTAAGAAAGTGTAAAATAACATTTTGGGATTTCAACTTGAACTGAACTATGCTCGAAAGCATGAGTTAATTAGCTTGAGTTTGAGTTTTCTGTAGCTGGATCGCCTCAAGCTTGCTAACAAGATTCAGATAATCTCATTTTTTTTGTTTACTAAAGGAAAAATTTGTAACTTCCACTAGATTTTCTCATCCTATTTTTGTCAACAACCTGAATTAGTAATCCAATACCATGTCATAGAATTTTACCAAACATTGACCTTCTAATCATCTTGTCTCTGAGCATGTAAATTATTAAGGCTATACTCAAACAGAGGAAGCATAAAACAAATGCTATCAGGTACAGTGACATCATGGACTGATATTTCACAAGTCAATCAGCTTATTATATGGTTTTGTTTGTGTTTTCCTTAGAGCAAAAAGAATGGTTACTTCAGATCCACAAACTCTGGAGTTAAAACCTACTGCATCGAATCCGAATGCTATAGAATGTAAAGGCTCTTCGATTAAACCTTGAGAATTACACTGATAACTGAAACTAATGGTTTGCAATTAATTGGTTTATCATCTGTTCTCAAGGAGAACGGAAATCTCGCACGTTTAGCAATTCAAAAAGACAAGCATAAAAAAGGTATTAAAAAAATCATGTGCTTCAGAACAACAAAAAGACAAGGCAGCTATAACAATAACTTTATTTTGTCTTGTGCAGACCAATTTTTATACTAACCAAGTTGGAGCATGGAGTATAATGAAACAAGAGTGTATAGGTTAGTAAACAAAAGCCAAATGCCCATACTATATACTACATAATTTGTAAAAATTGATAGAGCGTAAGAAGAATAAAATATTTCTCCAAGACTGCTTACTTTGTAGCTAACTCCACCTTACAGCACACACATTTCTTGTCACATCTATTTGTAATTTGAACCCAAACACTGCATTAACCAAACAATCAACTAACAATCACAAGGTTACTTTCACAGGAAAAAAATGAGAATGCAACTTATAGTAAACGAAATTGTCGATTTGAGAAACGATGAAGAGAAACCAAGCACCAGCGCTTGACAGAAAGGGTGAAAATGTTAAGTCAGCACAGAAGTAGGTATGAGCATTGCAACTTTATGCTTATAATTTTCCAACATAGCAAAAAATCACAGATCATTCCACACACTTTGTGACTAAAAGAAAAATGCACAAAGGAACTTAGGATTTCATCAGATTTCCTAATTTACTGGGGGAAAAAAGCACAATAACCATAAAATTTCTCAAATCTGAAATAGCTCAGGTCAAAAATCATTTCTACAGGGTTGGAGGAACTTCAAGAAAGAGAAAAATAGAAACTCACATAACAAGCTTTACTCATCAAAGATCTTCATCTAATTACACCAGATAACCCTGAGCTCATGTTGAACTTTAACACCAATCTCCACCAAGTTGTTCCAAAACCATAAATAAACAAGACCTACAGCTCATCAGTTCTTTTCCAAAACCATAAATAAACAAACCATAAATAATGTGTCATAACTCATAAAATCGTTCAAATATGCAATGCATTTATACAATCTGTTTGAAAAATTGTCACAAAGACTACTGAGAAATTAGGGCAGCGAATAATTTTCTTATAGGTCTTTGCAAGAGAAGAGGATAGGAAAGTAGTTCCAAGGGCAACGCCACTGGTGGCGGCACCGGCTATCAGATAGGCTGTTCTGCTGGCTGAAACATCACCGGCGGCGGCACCACCGTCAGCTGCTTCTCTCTAATTTGAAAATGCTGATTGAAATCGCGGTGATGCTAACAGTGTCGAGAAGCGGGAAACTGGCGGTGGTCGGGTGGCTCGTGACGAAGATGGGTGTATTTGGGAGATTGGGAAAGATGATGATGTTTGAATTTTGAAGGTACGACGGAGACGGAGCTTGGGAGTTCAGCTAGGCTTCTTTGTTTTTGAGGAAAAGGTCACTTAGGAAAGAAGATGGAAAAATTGAAACAAATTAAAAATTAAAAATTAAAATATTTTAAGTATCGGTTTGTTTTAAGGAATCGATACTTAAAAGTATTTTTTAATCATCTATTTTAAAAGAGAAACTGATACATAAAGTTATAAAATTAATTTAAAAAATAAGAAGGCTATATGCATCGCCTCTATATTAACAAATGATGCCTAAAGTGTTTGTTTTATTTACAAATTGCCACTGGCCCACTTTAGGCATCATTTGTCATTGGAAACCGATGCATATTGATTTATATAATGTTTTTTTGTACTAGTGGATCCCCAACTTAAAGCATTGCTCGCCCTCGAAAAATTAAGAAGAATATCAAGGAAAGAAGAACACACAAGAACACTATGAACATTAACATAGCATTTGACTTCATATTTAAGAAACCATGTAATTCATAATCAAGAAGTCATCATTCCTAAACTTGCATAATCAATACTCTTCAGTACTCGACATCGCGACTCACAAGAAGATAGTGTATCACTCCGACTTAAGTGTATGGATAAAGTGTTTACGCCAAATTCAATTCAAATAACGAACTGAACTACCATAGCTTGCAAATCGCCTAACATCTCTACCACTTTTAAAGCGCACAATCTAAAATAAAAGGACTTTTATTGTAATGTAGCTCTTTTCAGAAGGTAGAGAATTCTGATTAGTTTTGACTTCACTTGGAGCAAATAAAATTTACAGACATGCACTTGCAAATTCACCAACCCAATTTCAACATAATATTAATTTTCTTTTTCAACCCAATTCCACCCTTATTTCTCATTTTTCACACTTAGCATTTTCGCTTCTTCTTTTCTTTTTTTCTTTAGCCCAAGCTCTCTTTTTTTCCATAATTTTTTTCAGAATTTTCTTTTGCTTCGATTTTCTTCTTTTTCGAGCTTCATGTATATTTTTCATTTACCGTATACGCCATCCCTCTTTCTTTGCCAACTTCCTCTTTTTTTCATAAATTTTCACCACATCTTCTCCAAACTTATTCATTTTCTATAAGCTCAAGAAATTTCAGGGACAAAATCATGTTAAAGATTAATGTGGCTAATAAAAGTTTTGGCTCAAAATTGGCTAACTAGTGAATCAAGCGAGTTCATAGTAGCTTTTTAGCTAAGTAGTTAAACAAAGATGACCTTAAATCATTTTCAAAATTGCACACATGGCTTCAATGAAGATACCAGAGCAAGTTCTGTAGTTCATCAATCATGAATGACACACTCAAGAAAAATAAGTCCGCATAATATAAAGCAGCTTTTTACGACAAAGTCGATGCAGCTTATTTTTCACAACATGCTCAAATACCCAATTTTCTTAATAAATGCCAAGCAAATAAATAACTTTCTCCTAACAATTTATCACATTATTCCCACAAGATGTTATCTCATGCCATAAAATATTCATAATAAAATCATAATGAGTCGGGCATAAAAACAATTAAACCACACAAAAAAGCAATTAAACGTACAAAGCGGTAAACGTATAAAATAAAAAATAATAAAAACAAAATCTTAAAAAAATCGAAAATTTTAATGCAAAATTCTCTACATGCAATCCTAAATGCAATGCAAAATATGCAATTGCTAATTTACGATTCTGACAATCCCCAAACTTAAAATATACTTCATTCCAACATGTGAGGAAATTATCAAAAGGTACGAGGAATGCATAAAGAGTACTTACCTGACGGGATGACACGACCTATGGCATTTCACACACTTAGCTGGCCGTAAATACCGGGCACCGCTTTGCTCGCATCCAACCACACGCACAGGTGCGCTCACGCGCCTACCAGGCGGAGTTCCACACGTCACGAAGAGTTTTCTTTTAACTCCGGGAGTTTGTCGCGACGCCTCTTCTGGTCAGCCTCCCACACAAAGGCTAAGTTTTTAACGCCTTCAAAATTTTACTCGTGATTTCTAATCACTATTGCTAAACTTTGTTATTTGAAACCCGCGGAACCTCAATGCCATCCATCGCACGAACGGCGCAGACGCTTCCCCCGTAGATTCACCAAAGACGCTTGGGAATTCCGCTTCTCGATGTTGGCCTCCCATAGCTTTGATGGCTACTTGTGTTTTCTAGAGATTTCAATCTCGCACTCAACAAAACGATGTTAGTAACGCATTTAAGAGAAAATAAAATAAAAAAATCGAAAAAAGAAAAAAATATTTACAAAAAATATGCTTCAATTAAGATTAGACTATTATTACTATATCTAAGACCTAATCAATCCTCGACAATCAAAGCGCAAACACTTGTTCGCAAAAATATTTTTAGTTCATACAACTCGCAAAGGTACAGTTGTAGTTTATATGATAATGGTAAGCAAAGTCGTATTCCCGCGATCAATCTCAAACACTTAGGCAATAATAACACCGTATTCCAATTTTATCAAGTCGATCAATATCAGAGTATTTTAATAACTAAAAATCGAAAAAATTGGAACTACAAGTATTTTTAACATCTTTAGAGCAACCCAGTACATAATCCCAAACATGCTTCTTCAATATTAAATGCGAATAAAGTTTAAAACCAATTCATGCAATTCTACGGTTCAATTCCTAAGTTCATCTAATCCCCTTGGCCTGTGTGGTGTCACGCCCGTGACGACGCGACGACGATCAACCACTTAAATGTAAATAAACCCAACAAATGCAGAAAATGATACAACAATCCTAAGTGAAACAGAAGTCTAAAGCAAATAAATAAAGTAAACATAAGATTTAATTAGAACTTAAAGTCTTGCAAGATCCAAACACATCCATATAATAACCTTAATAAGTTTACATGCCAAAACTAAAACGAAAGTATATCCAAATCTTAAATGTCAAAGGGTCTACGCCTAAGTACACCAAATATGAAAACAATAAATGAGTCCAATAACAACAAAAGAAAAGAAATAAGTCCAACAACATCAACGAATAGAAAGCAAGTCCAACAAAGCGGAGTGCGGTAATGGCCCGCGGGTCGGACGACATCTTCAACATAGTCCTCATCTAAAGGTTAGAAAAATGAGGATGAGACAGAAATCTCAGCTGACGTGTGATCGTACAATGTTGTGGCGATATATATAGTTACGCGAAAACAGCTTGTATGAAAACACGTGAGATATGATGCATGATTTCACACATACCACAAGTCATTGATAAATATATTTAAGTAATATACTTATACAGTTTAAGAAACAACAGGTCACATATACACTATGTGATTCGTGCAAGACAGTAGATTATGCGTTTGATTTGTAAAGCCAATCCTATGCAAGACAAGTAATGGTTATGTGACGGATTTCAGAGGCGCCCGACCAATGCAATACAAGCAATGTTATGCACGATTTGTAGCACCAACCAAACGTCCGATTAACTACGACTGTGTGATTAGACAACGATTCCTTCGTTTTCCTTGTAACTCCCCGAGCAAGATGGTCCAAGACCGCACTCACCTTATCGCCCAAAAGACAAATCTACGTAGGGAGCTAGCAAAGCTCCGTATTGTCATAATCATGATTATACCTTAAGATACGACTTCGCTTCCCTGACAAACTCCGCCTCCGCCATGGATTGGGATGGGGGCCGAGAGGGAATAGCAAATGAGCCGCTTGCCCATCCCCGACGATCCATTCCGGCATCAGAGCTGACACACCAAGTCAATTCAGTGCAAGAAAGAATACAAGTTCGATAGTAAAACCGCATACTGAGTATTATTGATTCAGTAAAGCAACAAGAAAATTTCCGAAAATCGCGAGTGGCAATTATGGCGCTAGGAGTTATTCGACGTAAGATGATTACTAGAGGATAAGCAATCTTCGATATTGAAAGATTAGAATATAAGTCCTCGTTAGAGAGATTCAAAATCGCAAGAAGAGTCGCCTTTCCGCATATTAATCGGTCAAGACGATCCGATAAGTCTGTGGATTTTTGAGAAAATAAAATATTTTAATTAATTATTAAAGTCGAGGGTCCAGGGCTGTTTCATTAAAAGAAAAATAATTGGGGTTAGGTCCTGTTAAAAAGAAAATTTACAATTAGCCCGCTTTGTAAAAAAACCAATACTTTTGGGGTTAAAATTTGAATAAATAAAATGTCCTGACCTTGAAAAATTATGAGGTGAGTTCCTAAATTCTCTAAATTGTTCGTAGATTCAGGTTTTTAAATTTTGAGGTCGAGTTTATAAAATTCTCACATTGGCTCCCAAATTTGTTAGCCCTAAGTTTAAAATAATTGAACTCACAAACCTAAGGATTTTTAATATGATTCTAGTTGGAAAATGTCACTAAGGTCTCTGTGGGATATTGGGACAAAAACAGCTTTTAAAATAAATAATTATAGGTCCCTTAACTTTTGAAAATATCTTTTTGTCCTATTTTGAAATAATTGCCTTTAAGGCTGCTTAGGTCCAATTGTTATGAAATTTGAACCTTGGTCTAAAATATCATTAATTTATAGTTAAAATTAGTATTTCCATGTATATGGACTGTATAAGTCCTGAAAATTTCATTTGGGTTCTCAAGTTTAATCTTTGCAATTTGTCCTCAATTTTTTTAAAATTACTTTCCAAGCTCTAAACACTGATTTTTGGAATACACTTAAAATATGTTATTTCTGTCCCTTAAGAGTTAAAAATAAGGTCTGCACAGTTTAAAATTGCAATATAGCCCTTAAACTTCTAAAATTTTACAATCTAGTCCTCGGCTTTTAAAGGTTGATTTTATTTATCTTAAAACTCTTAAAACTTTATTAAAAATGTCCAAAAATCATTTTTGGACCTGAATACAGTCCCAAAATTCGAAAATTGCAGAGGGGTCCCTTAGGTTTTATTTTCTTGTAATTAAGTCCACAAACTTTCTATTTTTGCATTTTAAGTCCAAAAATTGAAATTAAATCAATTATGCTCGACTTGTCCAGCATAAGTATACAAAACATGGATTTCAAGAATCATACACATGCATGTCCATTTCATACAAGAAATCATCAAATACAACAATAAATTGTACATGCATGCACCTAAATTTTAACGCTATCGGATATTCTAACGCCGAAATGGTTTCAAATTTCTGTCGCTTTCCAATTTTTCAATGATTTTCTTCACTAGGTGTCGCTGCACTGCTTCACCATCCCGTCGAAATCCACAAGAGACCCTAAGTGATTTGCTTTCCTAACTTGGTAAAATCATAAAGTTGGTGCCATTTTCGATTTTATCAAAGAAAAACTTGAGATTGATTCAAGATAGATAGGTTTTGAGAATTTTTGCCTTTGCTTGTGAGAGAAAGAAATGAACAGCTTTGGTAGTGTGGAGAGAGAAACTGGACTTTAAACGGTTTAAGTATGGTTTATGAAAGGACGCACAGTGGTTTTTGAAATGTGATCGAAATCAATCTACTTAGATTTTGCACGCCTATTTAGCATTTAATGTCTCAGATTTAATGCGCAGCATTTATATCCAATCATAAGCTTGGTGTGCAGCTTTTATGTCCCAGACACATCATCATTATGTCCGACGATTCTTAAAACATTCTCGCTAGTCAAACGACCGCGCTTTTACTTTGCTCATAAGTGACTCACCATCCTTTAGCCGATTTAACTCTACTTCTCACGCTTCTTAGCGATCAAATACCAAATTGACTTTCGTAATCAGTTTTCCGATATAACATTTATCGAAATGATTTGTGTTCAA
Organism: Rehmannia glutinosa; assembly: GCA_016081115.2. Lineage (NCBI taxonomy): Eukaryota > Viridiplantae > Streptophyta > Magnoliopsida > Lamiales > Orobanchaceae > Rehmannia > Rehmannia glutinosa. The sequence continues at coordinate 130,312 of JABTTQ020000385.1, read as the reverse complement.
ATTTTTTTTCACCCTTTTGTGTTTCATTTCTTTCTTTGATTCTTCAAGGTCACCACCAATTAACCCTAACTCATGTGAGTTCTTCAAATCTTGACCACATAACGGTTTTGTGAAGATGTCACCAATTGTTTATCGCTTGAGATATATTCCAAGATGATGTCCTTCTTTTCAACGTGATCTCTTATGAAGTGATATCCGACATCAATACGCTTTTTTCGAAAGTGCAACACAGATTTTCGGTAGTAATTGCACTTGCACTTCGTTATCACACATGATTGGAATTTTTTTTCCTCAACTTCATAGTTCTCACCGTGCCTCATCCATAGACTTTGGGCACAACAAATGCCGCAATGCATGTATTCCGTCACCGAGAGGTGGCTATTGAAGCCTTTGCTTACTAAACCAGAAATCAACCTGCTTCTAGCATTTGACATGTGCCTGGCGTTTTCTCCGTCCACTCGTGATCCAAAGATAGTCGGGACAATAGCCAATTAGCTTGAATCCACCTACCTGATACCATAAGCCAACTTCGCTTCCTTTCAAGATCTCAATATTCTCTTAGTCCGTCATATGGCTTTTTCGGAAGCAGGTATTGAAATCTCGCACATACACCTACAAAGAAGGTGATGTCCGCCCTGGCTTGTTGTGAGATGAGCAATGATCCAATAAGTGCTCAGATCTTGTTTGATCTACAGTGCTTGCCATCCGTGATCCATGTCCATTTTGACCGATGTATTCATCGTATTTTTACGTAAGACTTCTCCTCCATACCAAACTTCTTCATTAAATCTCGTGTATTTTGTTCGGGACTTATGAAGGTTCCATCCTTCACTTGCTTCACTTGGAGTCCAAGGAAGAATGTCACCTTCCCATCATGCTCATTTCAAATTTACTTTGTACAAGTTTGAAAACTTTTCACACAGCTCTTCTTGTTTTGTTTGTGGATCCAAAAATGATGTCATCCACATATATTTGAACAAGCAAAGATACTCTTTTTGTCTTGAATTCTAAAAGTGTTTCTATCTACTTTTCCTTTTGTGAATCCATTTTTCGCTAGAATTGTGACAAAGTATCATACCATGCCTCGTGCCTGCTTTCAATCCATATAGAGCTTTCGAGTTTGTATACCTTATCTCCAAGAGTCTTCCTCGCTTCAAATCCTCGGAGGTTGTTCAACATACACTTCTTCTTCCAATAAACCATTTAGAATGCACTTTTTACATCCATCCGATATACAATGAAATCCTTTGAGTGAGCAGTATAGGCAAACATCCTTATAGCTTCCAATCTTGCACACAGGGGCAAATGTTTCATCAAAATCTATTCATTCTTCTTCGCAATATCCTTCGCTACTAACTCGCTTTTTTTCTTACCACGTAACCTTCCTCGCTCATCTTATTTCAACACCCATTCGTGCCAATAACATTTGATGTACGGGTCTTTGCACTAATTCCCATACTTTATTTCTTTCAAACCGATTCACTTCTTCGTGATAGCTTGAATCCAATGTGTGTCGCCAATGCTTGTGACACATCCTTGGGCTCTATTTATAGATAAAGATGTGAACATAGCTTCTTGTTGAGTTCGAACTTGCTTTTTACACCTTCTCTTATCTCCAATGACAAGTTCTCGTGGATGGTCTCTCACCATCTTACATCAAAGTTGAGTAAGTTAGTCGATTCAATTGTCTTGCACCGTGTTGCCGGGTCACCTCTCTCGTGAATCACTTAGTCCGCAAATTTTCCAAATTGCTTTTGAGATTCACCATCTCATCTTCTTCCCAATTTATAATTCCAAATTTTCACCTTCAAAGATAGTGGACTCTTCTCAGATGTGGTCGATGATTCACCTTATCACCACTCTTCAATGTCTTCTCCATTTACATTCGCCCATCGAATACCACATGAATGGATTCTTCCGCAACCATAGTTCTTTTGTTGAGTATCAGAGCTTTGCTTTCACCGAGTATCCTAAGATACCTTCATCAGCCTTTTAGCATCAAAAGCCTTTAGATTGTCTTTTGCCATTGTTGTGATTTAAGCATTTACATCCAAATATTTTGAAATATGCAACATTTGGTTTTCTTCCAAATTCAAATCTCATAGGAGTCTTTGTCACCGCCTGCTTATCATACATCTGCTTTTGGAAAGTGTAGCAAGTCGGTTGATTGCTTTCCAGCCTCAAAATCTTTGGTAACCCCGTCACCTAACATGGTCCTTGTCGCTTTTCGAGGGTTCTGTCTTCTTTTCGCAACTCCATTCTCACAGGAGTCCTTTGATAGTTCATGACCAATACCATTTTCAATACAATATCGAATTATTATTCCATTGACAAACCACTTCTCTCCGTCTAATCTTATTTTAATAATGGTTTGGCTCTTCTCGCTTTGAATCCTCTTCATCACCGTGGTAGTTTTTGTAGAGTTTCTTTCTTCTTACACATGAATATTGTCCATGTATATCTTTAAAGAAGTCATCTACTACCACCAAGCGTGTATTTCTTTCCACTTATGTCATTGGCCGTTCCACCGGGCCAAATAGATCCATATGTAGCGTATGCAATATTCTTTGGAAGATGAACATGTCTTTTCTTTGAATGAAGATTTGATTTGTTTTCCTTCCGACATGCATCACATATACTTCCTTCTTGTATACCGAGTCCTGAAGTCCTTCCACAAGATTACTTCTTGCAAGTTTGTTAATCGCTTTGAAATTTAGGTGACTCACCAGTGCCACAACAACTTGATTCAACTTTGCTTTTGCTAGAGACAAAGTCAAGGTGTGCAGCTGACCAATCCACAACATACATATTCTTCTGCGTTTCACATCCTTGCAAAAGACAACTTCATTCGATTCTCAGATCTTTATTCGCATACACCCATGTTGAATCCAACATCAGAACCTTGTCACAGAGTCGATCGATGCTCAAAGTCAAGTTGAGTCCTTCAACATATGCAACATCTCGGATTTCTAATCCATTCCTCTTGATGGATCCAATGCCTTCTTATTTCACCAGAGCTTCATTTCCTCCAAATATGACTTTTGCTCCTTTAACTTCCTCAATTTTGACAGATTTTTCTTATTTCCCGTCATATGTCCGAACAACCACTATCCATGTACCAGGTTCCTTGGCACTCACTGCTTTGAACTCCGCAATCAAGGAAATTAGTTTTTGTGTACCCATACTTGTCCGGGTCCCGAGGGGTTAGAATTGTAAGATGATCCAACCAACTTATAGCCAAATGATTTGACTTCTGGGGTTGCCATCTATCGCTGCCATAATCATAATTAATCCCCGCAAATTGCTTGGGGATTTTGTTCATACAAATTGCCTTTTTTGTCTGTATCATCGTGATACGTGTTTTAGCAATTGCCTTCTTGGGGTAATTGTGGTGTCTTTGAGTGTAGTGCCTAGTGCATATGTGTGCCGATGAAAGCTCTTATACTTTTGGAATGGCCTTTGCCGAAGTTCTGTGCCTTTTGCCATTTGGGGCTTATATTCCATAAGTCTATGCCGATAGTTCACATTATTCCAATCACCTCGCTTGGATATTTTCTACCATTCCCATCATATGTATTTTTTATAGATTTTCTGGGGTTTTTGTAGCTCGCTTCTTCTTTACAGAGTATTTTTGTTTGAGTTTGCCGAGAACTCGACCAATCTCTTTCTCACTGCCCTTTCAAAGACACTCAACCGGGTCAAGTTTTCCTTTTCCTTTATAACCAAGGCCAGCTTGCTTGTTATCAGTGCTTTGAGTGAATGTGTGCAACATTTAGAGTTTTGATTTTTCGACTCTTCATGACTTGAAGATCCTTTTTCCAAAATTAATTTTGAGGTTCGACATAGCATAGAGGAATTAAATCCTAAGCCTGCCTTTGTCTCCACATTCTCTTTGACTCATAATAAGATCATCCAATGATTTAGATGCCTTAGTGAACGAGGCAATAACATTTTTGAGGTCATTCTCCTCTTCTCTATAGCAGAACAATTTCGCTTATTAATTTAAGATTTTCACTTTTTAAACTTTCATTCTCATCACTATTTGACTTAGAGTACTCAACTCCTTAGTCACCTTCTGAGTTTCACTTTCGAGTAGTTTTTCCTCATTTAATAAAGGTGTGTGAGGATTTAATGTGTTCAAAATCTTTCATCATTTTTCCTAATGAATCATAAAGATCAAATGGTGATGAAGAGTGTGTGTGTCAGCGCTACTATCACTAGTCCGAGTTTGATGAGTTAGAGTGTACTCATCTTCGGTCGCTGATCTTGTTCCTTGGCCATCAAGCAGACGTAGCTTCTTCTTCGAGTCACTTGAGTAGTCACCATCGCTTCTCTCAAACACCGCCTTCTTCGACTTAGTCAAGCTTTCAGCAGCCCTCGCAGCCTATCATTGCCTTTTTCTTTTCCCCTCGCTTTTCTCTTCAAGACCTTTCCTTTCTTCTTCATTCCCCGTATTTGTTAACTACAGGATATGAGCAAATAATGGCATAAATGACACTGTTGTCTTTCAGCCCAACATAGATATTCAACCTTTTTGATCAGCTTCTTTCCATTCTTGATTGTCACCTTTGATACTCAACTTTTGATGATATGTTCTCTCGTCAGCCTATCTTCCTTGATTTGGAAGAGCTGAGTGTCTTCCGGAAGATTCGCCTTTCCTTTCTTGTAGTTCTTATCAAGAACTTGTTGAATCTTTTAACCATCGTGCTATTTTTCCGGGTCAATGACTTCTTTTGACCTCTTGTGCCTTCTCTTCCCATCTTTAATACCAGAGCAAAATGCTTGGGGTACAACTGCCTCTTCCTCGGTCTTTTTCTTCTCACCAAACTCGTAGAGTTTTGAGGTCCGAGAATAATTCATGGTCGATGTCTTTGATAGGTCCATGGAATGTCTCAAGGCTACGACCTTCATTTCCCATTCAAATGGGAAGATTTTTAGATCTTCATACACATTTCTTCCTCGTATATTCCTTTCCAAGTGCGTAGATAACTCATTTGTGATTTCGTGAACCGAGCATCCAGCTGATCCAGGTTTTCTCCGAGATCATTTTGAAGTTCTCAAATTTCTCAGACAAACCACCGAAAATTTGTTTTCTTTGATTTGCTTCAGCCTTCACAAATCAATGTCAACTGCTTGTCCTGCATTTCTTTAGCCGCTTTGCATGATTTGACTTTATTGAATACGGCTTTGTCCAAGGTTTTGTAAAGGATGTCCTTGGCTACATTGTCCAGTGTCAGATCTTTTTCTCGCCATCATTTGTCCACTCAGCTTTGGTTTTTCAACCACGACGTCCGGGAGCAACATCCTCTTCTCCTTCACCGCAAATCCTTCTTACAAATTGTGGTTCACCTTTAAGATTTGCGAGGGCCCATCTTCTATCACTATCCACATCTCATCATGTAATGCCGATAGATGAGCCTCGCATACGACTTTTTCCAATCATCAAATTCTTCAATTGTGAACATAGGATGCGTGTCAAATTTGCTTCCATGATAATAACTTTTAATGATAAAAAGAGTTTTGAAGTTTAAGTACTAAAGCATTTTGAAAAGTTTGAGATCTAGTTCAAGAACTGCCATGGAGGGTTCAATGAACCAACCGCCTCCGATACCACTTGTAGGTCCTGGGGGTGGTGTGTGGTTTAGAAGGGGGGTTGAATAAACCTTACCAAATTTTCGATTTAGTCCTTTTAAAATATTCAGAGTTAATACTACATACCGTGTCCTCGATGGACAGCCAATTTAGTCAATCAAGAGAGTTAGTCTCTCAACGCACTAATCGAGCCGTTGATGGATTAACTCACTTGCTGAGTCTAAATTAACTCAACTCGTGGTTTTGTTTTCACTAAGACTTAACACCCTTAAATTTGATTAAGCAAGAGTTTAGAGCTTAGTTTAGTACTTATAAATTATCAAATGGATAGCAAATTTATCACAGATATAAACAATTAAGATGCAGAATTAAAGTGTAAATGTAAATGACACAATGAAATTTTTATAGAGGTTCAAGATGGGGTAATTCTTCTACTCCTCTCTTTCTCCAACTCCTGGAGGAATCCACTAAGTAATGATCGATACAAAGTGGTAATAGTCCGTATACAAGTTTTGATCACACAAATTGACTTGATCCTTTGGGACTCACCTGAGACGCCTTGATCACTTACCAAGCTTCAGACGACTCACCTTTCTTCACAGGCACCGCTTGCTACTATAGCTCACTTGCTCAAGCTCTTTGATTTGATCACGAAGCCTCCAAAAGCTAAGACTTGTTCGACTTTGAACCTTCCTACAATCCTTCGTGGAATGTAGACCCCTTGATTTTTAGTATTTTCCTCTTCAACTGATCAAGTTATCTTTCCTTCATAGTGAGTGTCGGATTGATGTTCTTCGTAGTGCAGCTTGAGGATTGAGAATATTTCGCATTTTCTAATAATTGCTTGAACGCTGTTGGTTCAGCCCATCTCACAGTGTCACTTGTCTCACTCTTCACTTTTCTCAAATAAACTCCTCAGTTTTTATAGTGATCTTTCAAAATTTGCCCGAAGAGATAGCTTATTTTTGAAAGTCACTTGCCGCAGGCTTTGTCTTGTCTTGTTGCGCTCTGAATTGCCATTTCCTCGTATGAATTGTTCTTTCACCTTTTCGTAGTTCGACACTGTAGTGCTTCCCATCGTTCATTCCATTTGCACGCTCGGGACTCGAGCACTCGAGAAAGTTATGGTACGGGAGATATTACTTGTTTAAGTAAATCTCGATTTCTCGCAACGGATCTTTTACGCTTATCTCGACTGACCGCATTTCTTTGCTTTCCCCTGTGACTTAGAGTCGCCTTCCAATCATTGGATGACTCTTCTCCTTACTTCAACTTGAGACTCGCTTTTCTCGAGTCGACTTGATCGATACTCCACTCACCGCGATCTCACCGCTTTTCAAGAGAGTTCTGCCACTTTTCTTTTTGCCATACTCACTGCCTCGGCACAGAGTCTTCCTTCTAGTCTTCGCTTGTCTTCTTGCATGTTAGGTCGAATGACTTAACTTAGCTTGGCCAACTCTAATTTTTTACAACGCATTTTACAACGAGAATCGGGGTGCCAAATTTCTATTCTAAGTTTTACATGACATTCATCAAAAATCTAAACAAGAATTTTCCTAACAAAGATGCACATGCGAATGCCGTGAATGGCATGTTCAATAGCTCACCAAGCACCATATTGCAACATCATACAAGCCAATATGCATCATATAATATCCATGTATATTCAACAAGATACCACAATCACATATAATACAATCAATTCACACAATACTATGTTCATGCATTACAATCATAGATGGATTTTTACTTACCTTTCACCCGCGGGATACGCCATCGAAAGTTAGCTAATTTTCTTTCTCCCTAACCTTTAGATATAAGACACCCTCAAAAAACATAAGTTATTAATTTCTAATTTTAATCATTAAGTTTATCATTTACATATAATGAAATATTTTAAATATAATTCTAGATAAGCTTAATAATCGGAGGAATTTCGATCTTCTAATCCAAATCTTATCACCCATCTTTCTCGTAATTAAATTTTTAATGGTGTAATTGAACCAACATGTAATATAAAGCTATTGTTCATGTCTCTTTAAATAAGAATTTGTACTGATTTACTATATATTAGCTAATCTCAATTTTTCACCTTCAGCACATAAACTACCTATCAACCTTTTTAATTAGCTTTTAAATTATGATTGTCCAACAAGGCAAAATGAAGATGGCTTTGGGGAAACCGTTACTCACCTCTGCAAAGTATGGCTAACCCTTGGTTCTTCCTCTTTTAATTTTGTTTTGATTGTATATGATGTGTGTTTTGTTTATCTCGTGTACCAAAGTCCGAAAACATGTATATATTATCAACCTGTTTTGTTGACTTAAGGCGGTGCCAGTAATTTAATACATAGTTTAACATACTAATGTATTACGTGTCCCACATGCCATGCCTACCTATATATATATATTCTTTCATTATGATATCATTACACGTATATATGTATATATATTGCAGGAATCTATATTTAACCATCCATATACACCATTCATCTAATGGTTATATATATATATATATATATTAAGTTATTTAAATACATGCAATCATCATATGAGGTAATGTAAAGATTAGTACTGTACAATTTCCAATATTCTCATTAAGGTCCTACCTGTTTTTAAATTATAGTTTTAATCCTCTCATATATATATATATATATATATATATATAATTATTAATCTTTGATAATATAACTTTTTAGTACTGTGTTCTCGATCATAAATTACATTATTCCGCTCAATTAATTTGTTCACATTTTAGGTATTCCGCTTTATATTGTTGCCACCTTTCATTCCTAATTTACCACGTGTAATCTTGTAATTCTTTGAATAGCTACCACGTGTAATTTAATAGCTAGCATCTAATAGTCCGACCACTAAATACCCTTTTTTTAAACTACTTAAATTAGTAATCCAACAACTAACACCACATGTGAGTTCCAAAATTAATGAACTAGCCATGCCGCATAAAATAATAAGATCATGCAAATAACACATACCGTATGTAATGCATGAATTATATTGGCCTAGTGAGTAGTGAGAGGCTCGGTATTACATATATAGTCCCTTAAAATTCTAAGGTGGCTAATAAATACACAAATAGTAATAATGATCAATCAAGTGATCATAAATGCGAAATAAATTAATAAATGATTATGATCACAAGTAATAAATAAAATAAAATTAAATACAAATATATTCATTATTAATATTTACACATCAAAGTGACACGGTAAAATAGTCGATAAAATACATAGATTTATACAATGATCAATTACACGCTCGAAAAAAATTCCAGGTTTCACATGTGGTGCATAAATAGTTGATTAATAACAATTGTAGTCCTCCTATCGTTAAGATTCTTATTAACTCCAAAAAGATCTCGTGAATTGAATGGCTCCCCCACAAACAATGACTCTATCACACATGTTTCATATCCGACCCGATTTCTTCTTTGTTAGAACTCATCGTCCGAAATTTTGTACTAACAAATATGATATGCAATTTATTGATCGATAAAAAATAATTAAAAATAAGACCGAATTCATAAAATAGAAAGCATGAAGCAATTAAGAAAACAAATAATCATATTAGTATAAATCCACAAGCCATTATGCCTCTAAATCAAAAATATGCCAAACATTGATTACAAAATCATAGACAAATTTGAATCAATATTATGACATCATATAGCACAAACAAGAGTTCTTAGACATAGAAAGAAAACCCCGCTCTTGTTAGGATGGATTCCTTTCCAAGCCCTCAAGCTCTTTGTGTTCGCAGATGCGAAAGCCTTGTGGTATTCTTCGACCTAGTTTTCTTCGCTCGAGAAGATCTTCGATTCTTTGCGTTTCGTGGTTATTTGATGTGTTTTGATGTATGGAATGATGTAATTTCGTGCAAGCCTTGGTCCCTTTATTTAGGTGCTTGGAGAGGTCACCCGAGAGTTTGAACAGGAAAAGAACTCCAAAAACGCGTCAGGTAGTGTCCCACACGCTCTGTCATGAACCACACGGCCGTGTGGTTTACATACCTTTTCCACACGCCTGTGTGGGCTTTACACGGCCGTGCGGGCCTGGTTCCATCCCCTCGTTTCTTTCCCCTCTCACACGGTTGTGTCACTTAACATCGCATTTTCACACGGGTGATACCACACTCCGGCCGTGTGACATATTTTTGTCCATGTTATAGTCCGAATTGTCTCTTGGGGTCTTCATGCAAGTTGTAGCTCTTTCTCTTATCTTTCTATAGCCACTTGAATCACCTCAATAAAGAATTTTGTAGCGAAAGTTATGGCTAAACTACTAAACCCTACCGATAGAAACTATTAGCGCATTTGGACGCTTTTACGGAAATTCCTTTGTCTTCGACCGTCCATACTTCTCTCTTCACATATTTTCTCAGATATTAGCTCTTGACTTATACTTTAGAACATTAATTCTTTTATCCAATTTAGCCCCATTTCCTCGGTAAGAAGTTACAAGAAACGCAGATCACGCCCAATAAGAGAAACCAAGTAAAATACACTAAATATGCGTGCAAATGATTAGTGTGAGTTTTGCACGTATTTTGGGGTTTATTTGTAGATATAGTTGATAGATAAACATGCTTTAACTCAAGAAAATGGGCTATTTTCTCTCTTTATGGAAAAGATGTTACACTTTGCTTATTTTGCAGGATTTTGACGATATTTTGAGTATTTCTATGGGAAATATGAGCATTGCGATGTAGAACCACCAAGAATTGAGAGCATACACCAAAATTGAAGCCAAATCGAGAAGAAGTCGATGTTCAGCTTGGTTTTATACCATTGAATCAACTTTAAATTAGAGCTGCGGTTATTTTTGAGTTCTTTCAGTGGTCAAAGCCATATTGTGGGCCAATTATATTAGTCCGAGTCATAGTAATGGAGTCGTGGTGTCAATAGAAGTATGGATGATCAAACAATGAGGGGATTGATTTCAAGAAACGCCCAAACGCGTTTGGAATTTCTAAAGATCATAGGTTTAGTATTTTTGGCCATAACTCACTTACAAAATTAATATTGAGTGATTCTGATACGGGAAAGCCAGAGATAGGGCTACAACTCTTATGAAGACCCATAAGTAAATACGGACTTGGGTGGCGCCACGGCCCATGCGTGGGCGCATCGACCAGTGGTCGTGCGTGAAGCGCACTACCGTGTGTTTGTGAAAGTCGTTTTGATGATTTTTAACTTAGGTTTTGACCCAACGGGAGTATAAATAGAGACGGTATGCCCCAAACAAAGGGACACCGATTTTTGCCCTGAAAGCGTAAAAGAGCAACCTTCTACGGGAGGATTGGGAGATTGATCGAGGTCACAACCACGCCATGAGGATTGAAGATAGATCGAAAGATCATCGACATCCCCGAGTTTCTCATTCCATAAGTATCATTTACTTTCGATTAGTTAGATATGAACTTGAATAATTTGTCTATGAATTATTTATTTCCCATGTCTGCGGCTAAACTTCTTGTGGATTGTGTTAACGGATACTTTTGTTTGATGCTTAATTGCAATTGAAGTTATTATTTTCAAACCCTATTCGAGTACTTTGTTTTATTTCTCGGTTTTATCAAATGGCCATTAGTTTAACTTGCTTTGATGTATTGATTCATAATTCGAGAGATGAGTTTCAATACGATCTTTGAGTACTTGATATGAATATTTGCAAGATTGAGAAATCAGAATATTTGTGAGGATTTATAATCTTTTGTGCTTTTGGGAGTCGGATATCTTATGTTGAGTAGAGACGCTAAGATAGATAATCCAATCCACGTTTTTTACATACATCTCAAGAGAGAGGGGTAAAATACTTTCGTGATTGTCTTATAGGGAAGAGTAATAATAACTTTGATCGTGATTAACTGATAATAAAGGGGGATATTAACTGAAACCATAACCCTGGAATCCATTCATCTCCTTGATCTTTCAATCAACTTTTACTTTGTCTTTTAGATAAATTATTGTCTTGCTTTTGGCGAACCAATCACCAATTTCGATCGTCTGATAATAATAAGACTATTATAATCTCAATACTTAAGACAATAATTTATTAGTCTCTCGTGGATTCGACCTTGCTAACCCTATTCTATAAACTGCAGTACACTTTCGGTGAAGCTAAAAATAAGGCGAACGAGTTTTTGGCGGCTGTTGGTGGGGACTAATCAATTTTAGTACTAATATTGCGATAAATAGAATTATTTTAAATTTTGACATTTTTTTCTTTCTTTTCATTTTATTTAATTCCACTCTACATTATTTGATTTGTTTCTTTGAGTTGGTTCGGGAGCGCACGAACACCCACTTTATGGAGGAAGCCAATTATTTCAATAATCGAATTTCTACAATTACCGGAATAATCCTACCCTACGCATTATTATCTGGAGGCAAAGCCATCCATGGAGGATGTCCTCACCGCATTTATGAATGAAACAGGAACCGCCAACAAACAAGAAAGTTGCCGACAAAATTTGGACATGCCGCATAATCGCTAACACCACGGCACACAAATGAAAAATATTGAACCCATTTAGCCAACTAGCCATGATCATGGACAACATCAAAAGCGGCCAGTTCGAAGCAACACTCAAGTCAACCAAAGAAACAATGTAATGTCATTCATCCTCGAGGAGGGTATGAGTACGAGGGGCCAAACATTCTGAAAAGCATGCAACTTTGGAACCACGCACGACTGCATCTATGCACCTCGGCCACCTGTGTGAGCGTGCCAGAAGAGCAAAAACAGACGATACACGCACAAGTCGTGCGTGTACACGGGCAAACTGTGCGGCGTGATGTCAGTGAGAGAAAGCTTTCGAATCGAGATGAGCACTGGTCGCGTGCGTGCGCGTACGGGCCACCCGTGTGTGACCGTGGATCGTATATCCCGACACCAGACTCAAATCTTCGTTGAAACCCCAAGATGCATTACTAGATGCAAACAATGCAAAATATGGTTCTTGACCCCACCCAAGCGATTAATATATGCATTTAAAGGGGTACGAGTTTATGCGAGTTGATATGCTCGGAGAAGTGCGGGAGGATGCTACGTAGATCACTCATCGGCGACCACAACGTCGGGTGACGTTGGGGTCACTACCCACCACCACCTTCCCCATTAGTTAGGTTATCTCCACACCTTTTTGTATGAAATTATATCTTCTCTACGTCTATAATTCCATTCTCAAGTTTTGGGGGGAAAGATAGTTCATTTTGATATGAAGGGGCGTGGAGAGAAATTTTTTCATTCATATAGTTTCATATAGAGCATTTAGGTTGCATGGCATTAGAAGCATGTTTAGTTTGCTTTAGCACTTTTATTGCTTTAGTAGTTTTTTTGGAGTGAGTAAGTTGTTTTTGTGGTGTGCATTGCGCCTGGGAGTTTATTTGAAATTTTTTTGTTGTTTTGAATTGGGTGTTGAGTGAGAATTGATCATGATGAGAATAGATGATATGGAGCATGTGGATATTGAAAATATGGATGTTATGCTTTGGTCCGCAATTGCAAGCACTCAGAGCTTTGAGCTTTTTAGCGCTTTTCATATTATGCGTCTTGTTTGTTGATTGAGTGTGTCACTAATGTTGATTTGAATCCTAGAACTTGCTCGCATCTCTATCAAATCCACATGTTGTATGCGATTATGAAAATGATTTAAGGCCATTTTGTTAAACCTTTCAAGCCTTTTGCTTACCTAATGACATTGAATTTCTCTAGATTGCCAATTTGAGCCTGTTGCCTAATTTTTGATAGCCACATTTCAAGCATTAACTTGATATATATGTTACCCTAGACTTGAGCGTATAGCATCGAGTAAGGGGATTGAATAAGGTTGAATAGGAGAATGTCGAGAATTTAGATAATTGTGCAAGTGTTGGTGATGGGAATAAAAGAAGAAAGAAAAGGAGGAAAAGAAATGATGAGTACTTTCATGAAAGAGTCGAAAAATCGACTTTATAAGTGAGTTTGCTTTGAATGAACTTGTAGGCTGGGATTTGTGATGTGAGCGAAAGAAAGTGGATTCTATAAAATAAAAAAAGGAGAAATGAAATATGAAAAGTTGATAAGAACGAGAGGTGATTGGGGTAGCATATTGGGTTTAAATGAGAATAATTGATCAATGAAAAGATGTGCTACACAAACACATACGCTGAGTTTGAGTCACTTTTTCCATAATTCCCTACCCTAACCAAAGAGCATTCATTACAACCAAAAGAAAAAGTCCTTTTGATTTATGAATTATACATTCTAATGGCGGAGATGTGAGACGACGTTTGCAAGTTCCCATGGTAATTCTTTCAACATTGATATGATTTGAGCGAAAATACGTCCTTTATACACTTGTGAGAGAGCATACACTTGATCCTCAGAGAGTTGTGATTGAAATATTTGCCATGGTTTTAATTGACATGTGTTACCGTGTTAGATGTTCGAGGCTCGCTGATTTATTGCATTGACGCCTATGGATAAACCAGATGAATTTTGATGTGTTGTTCTTTATGGATTTTCATTCCTCCCATTTATGTTTTGTCTTGTTTATAAAGCGTTGACCGGACCGGCACAGCGCTTTAAGTTTGGGGTTTGATTAGTGTGAGTTTTGCACGTGTTGGGGGCTTATTTGCGGTATATAATTGATAGATAAACATGCTTTAACCCGCAAATGGGTTATTTTCTCTCTTTATGGAAAAGAAGTTACACTTTGCTCATTTTGCAGGAATTTAACGATATTTTGGTATTTCTATGGCAAATATGAGCATTGCAAATAGAACCACCAAGAATTGAGAGCATACACCAAATTGGAAGCGGAAATCGAGAAGAAGTCGGATGTTGAGTTGGTTTTTATACCATTGAATTGAGCTTTCTAGGCTAGAGTTTTGTGTTGTTTGAGTTCTTTGAGTGTTCAAAGCCATATTGTGGGCCAATTATATTGAGTCTAGAGTCATAGTAATGCGTCGTGTCAAAAGAAGTATGGATGATCAAAAACGACGATTGATTTCAAGAAACGTCCAAACGCTGTCCTGGAATTTCCAAGATCGGCGATTTAGTATTTTGGCCATAACTCACTCTACAAAATTGATATTGAAGCAGATTCAGGAGTGGCTCAAAGCTAAGAGATAGGGATACAACTCTTATGAAGACCCCTGTAAGTAAATTCTAAAGTTGGGTGGCGCACTACCGTGCGTGGATCTCACGACTGGATGTGCGCTCATTTCGAGAGTCAGCAATTCGGACCTACGACGGATTTACGACTTTGTCGTCGCGTGAAGCGACGCCCGTGCCTCTGTTGAAGGAAAGTCAGTTTCGACGATTTTTAACTTAGGTTTGATCCAACGGGAGTATAATAGAGACGGTACGCCGCCAAATAAAGGGACACCGATTTTTGCCCTAGAAAGCTGAAAAGAGCAACCTTCTAATGGAGGATTGGGAGATTGATCGAGGTCACAACCACGCGCTTGAGGATTGAAGATAGATCGAGAGATCATCGACATCCCACGAAGTTTTCTCATTCCATAAAATCATTTACTTTCGATTAGTTAGATATGAACTTGAATAATTTGTTTATGAATTATTTATTTCCCATGTCCGGCTAAACATCTTGTGATTCCGGTTTGGGATTAGGTTAATGAATACTTTTGTTTGATGTTTAATTGCAATTGAAGTTATTATTTTCAAACCCTATTCGATACTTTGTTTTATATCCGGTTTTATCAAATGGTCATTGGTTTAACTTGCTTTGATGTATTGATTCATAATTCGAGAGATGAGTTTCAATACGATCTTTGAGTACTTGACATGAATATTTGCAAGATTGAGAAGTCGTGAATATTTGTGAGGATTTATAATCTTTTGTGCTTTTGGGAGTTGGATATCTTATGTTGAGTAGAGATGCTAGCATAGATAATTGCTACAACTTTGAGTTGCAAACCCAAGTGCATGTTGTCTCAAGTAATAAATTTCTCAGTCCTGAGTGTCCATCCACAGGGAAGATTATGTAAGTTTGCGAGAGAATATTTTTCTTTGAGAAATAAATATGTATTTTACCTTAGTAAGAAATATTTTTTTACGATAAATTTGAATAATAAAATTGTTGAGGATAGAGATCCACTTCTAATTTTGGATAAAGGAATGATTATATTTTCTTACCTCTTTAATTACTACTATTGGAATCCATACACAACGAAGGTTCCAATAGAAAGATATTCTAAATATAAATCATGTAATAAGGTGAACATGTTTTATTACCAATTATAATTTATCTTATAACACCAAATACTTGCTTATGGACTCAGTATTCATGCATTCTTTGTCTACAACAAATTAAGGTATCCACGTTAGTAGCCGGTTG
Source organism: Rehmannia glutinosa (assembly GCA_016081115.2). Taxonomy (NCBI): domain Eukaryota; kingdom Viridiplantae; phylum Streptophyta; class Magnoliopsida; order Lamiales; family Orobanchaceae; genus Rehmannia; species Rehmannia glutinosa. The sequence goes on along the minus strand of JABTTQ020000385.1, from coordinate 114,355 downwards.
AAGTAAAACCCGCACATTTAACTAAATGGAACCAAGTATTTATTGTGCCAATAGAATGCATAAATCAAGAATACCACAAAAGCAAGAAGAGTATAATCTAAAAGATAAATTGATGATCAAAACAATAAAATTTAGTGTAAAGCTACAATTATTCCTTCTCCTCCATCAAGGTTTCACTCTATTCCTCAACAAAATAAACTTAGAAAGTCATAAATTAAGTAGAGAAAATAAGATATTGCATGAAAACTAAAGAAAGCATTTTTTTATGAAATACTAGAAAATCTACTATATTATAAGAAAACAACAATGAAACTCTCTTTGAAACTCTAACTTTCTATACAAACTTGTGTGTTTAGCAAGTGTAAATGACCCTCTATTTATAGGCAACACAATAATTCTTATTGAATTATTTTATTTTTTTATTTTCAAGATAATTGACAAAATGCTGAAAATTTGAAACCAACTCCATTATTTCATTTGTCTTGTCTTTTTGGAAAGGATTCTTGCTGATTCATCTTGATTCTCTTTGAAATAATAATTCCCATGTCTTGGCTTCATTCTCCCACTGATTTGAATGAAATCAAGCATTATTAAGCAAGATATGATGTAATAATTGTGGAGTGGTTTGGCACTGGATCACGACCGCAGATCTTGTTGCATTTTGTAAAAATCCTTGCCGACTTAATTTGACTTGGGAGTCTTGGTCGATCTTGTGACAAATGGGTCTCTTGAAACATGATATGTTGATGAACTTTTGATCCAAGAAAATATCATCCCAAACTTTGATTTAGGCTTTAATATCTGTGAATATTTGTTAAAGAATGGATTGTGAATCCATATCTTCAAGAATCATCCCTAAATCGTGCTTAATTGAAAGTTATGCGCATTGATCCGAACCCGCATAAAAATGCTTCCTACTACAATTTTGTATTGATTTCCTATTTTATTTATAACACATAATAATACTATAAATTTATATTATTACTAATATTAATATGGTAAAATATTAATACAAAACCGAAATGTAATTGTATATTTTTTTAACGTTTATCACACTTCAACCAACTTTTATTACTAGTCTCTAGTAATTAAAGCGCACAAAATACAAAAAAGAAATTTTTATGAACATGGCATGATATTATTTCTTTAACAAAAACTTGAAAATGTCTAACAATCACAAAGTTTATTGTCAATTATCATAGATGCTATCAAGAATAAATATATTTTTATATATATATATTTTTATAGAGAAGAATTATTGTATATATATGCACAAAACCACCATTGCATTCCGCAAAACCAGGGATACATAAACTTCAAATTTAATCATGAAAAAGCTCAACTCCATATCCTCACGGGTTAGTATTTATCATTTAAAACTGGTAAGGTGTTCACTCATGGAGTTGGAAAAATGAAGTTAAACTCTCGAGGAAATGGCCAATAAAATTTAGGACAAGCATTCAAACCAAAATTGAGCATAAGATAGGTAGTTATAAAATTTGAAATACCTAAATTTGAAATACCCAAAATATGTTTAGAAATTTCATTGGTTTAGAATGGTAAACAAAATTTTTTTTAATAAGTTAGGAGATCGATTGGAATAAGGGAAAGATTTCAAAGAAGTTCGAAAAATATCGGGTTCGAACCTCGATCAATACCTTTATAAAGAGTACAGTAATACCACTTGAACTATAAGGTAGTGGTAATAGCAAACAAAGTAATAATATGCATTTTTCTTTTTTTTTCTCTTTTTTTTCTTTTTTTATCCATTTTTTCTTTTTTTTTTCATTTTTCACTTTTTTTTTTCATCGTACAACATGACTTTACATGATAATATATCAATAAGAAATACTCATCAAATTTTATAATGGAGTATTGTAATAGAAATTGAAAAATGTAGATATTAACGAAATCATTTCTCCACATGGTAAGTAGACATATTTAAGTATTTAAGGATCACAACATAACCATTTCAAATGACCAATTAAAGTTCGAATGCTTGTTTTCTCAAACTCACTCACTTATTCACAAAAGATGTGTAAATATTGAAAATAAAACACTTTATCATGATCAAACTTTCGATTATATGTATCACAATCAATCTCTCCACAAAGCCTTAGAATGTGCATAAAGCAATTTCTTCTCTTTTTTTTTTTAATCAAGATAACATTGAATTCAACAATAAAGCTATTTTCATGCTTGATAATTCACATTTTTAAACCAAATACAAAATGCCATGTTTTTTTTTTAAAAAGAAAAGAACACAACAACATCATAATAGAGACGCGTCTCAAGAACATCAAAATGACATTCTTTACTCGCCATCAGGTTTTTTAAAATAAAATCACTCATTGCAAACTTCAGAAAAAAATTTACCAAAAATAATATCAATTATCCCTTCCCCAACTTATCTAAAACATTGTCCTCAATGTAAAAAAATAAATAGGAAAGTAAGGTTTAGAAGATATTACTCGATGTACGGCTTATTGAAATGAAACTGAAAAATACGAAAGCCGTAGTTATACGTGAAAGATAAATCTCACAACGCCGAGACAAATCCAATCTGTTTTTTATTGTCCTCGCCGGCCAAACAACATGAGCCACTTTTGGATCGGGTTCAAGAACAAATGCTTGAGTTGATCAATTAGTTCACTTGGTGTTGTTGAAAAATTATGATTAAAATGCAGCCAGGCGGTGAAATAAAAAACCTTTCTACAACGATAATCTATGAAAGACAATAAATCATCAAAGAAACCATTAACATTAAGAATACCTATAGGCTTTTGGTGAATGTTGAGTTGTGCCTAGGAGATCACTTGGAATAACTCCTCCGGTGTACCAAAACCACCAGGTAGGGTGATAAAGGCATCCCATTATCGATCATATTCACCATTCGGTCTTGCATGTTTGATACTCTTAACTCATCTCAATGGTTTGGCCGTTGATTTGTCGATACAACTAATGGTTTCGGGATAACTCCTAAGACTACAACTCCTCCCAAATAGGCGAAACAATGAACACGCCCATCAACCCAAAACTACCTCCCCGTATACTAAGTTAATATGTTTTTCTTCTAGAAATTTCACAGAGATTATCACCGCCCTCAAGAAAAACAACCGCTTTCCCAGGATTTGCACCACGAATACATCAACACGTTAATTCTACGGGAAGAAGAACTCTCCATTTTTATATATATATTTTTCTCTCTTTTTTTTACGATACAAATTGAATGGTGTAAAAGAAACGGGTGAATGCTTGCGCTATTTATTGAGGTATGAACAGGAATGCAACAAGATATAATTATTGGAACTTTTTTTTGTCAAAAAGTTTGAAAATAAAGACAATAAAGTCAAAATAAAATGCTAGCATGTGAATGAAATTTAAAGTAGTTGTGATTGTGGCTCACATCTTACTCGATTTTCGTCCAGAATCGGCTTAAACGCCTCTACGGGTCGGGATATGCTTCCCGTCCATTTTCTTATAAATTGGCAAAAAGCGGTCTTTTTTAACGTCGATTCCCAAGACAAAGTTCATGTTCTTCACGAAATTGGGCATAATCCAGAATTTCACGATGCACAAATCCACAGATGCGTATCAAAAGTCCATAGAATGTCATCTAAAGACTCCTTACTCGATCCATCCTTTATGAATTGAATTTTATCCTCTCGATTTAAAACCATACCTAAAGAAGCGACATCGTGTGTCACAAGTCCATCTAGCACATTTGTGACAAACTTGCATTCTTTGGCCCTTCGTTTTTTGAATATGAACTTTTTCCAACACCGGACAAGCATTTAGTCGGAGAAAATGAAAATTCTCCTGCTAATCTTACCTTTGCTTCAATTATCCAACGTGCGTCTTCACGGAATGCCTTATTTATAAACATTCTTAACCTTTCTAACTGGCTTTATATATTTCTAAAATTTGATTTTGGGAAGAAAATAGAATCGCTTTTTGAGAGTAGGGAATTCTTTTATCCATTTTTTTAAAAATCAAATGAAAGAGAATGAGAAAATAAAATTATGTACAAATATCGGTGTTTGTGGAAATCGATGAGTCCGACTTAATCGTCACGAATCACCGTTATCCGCCATTTAACCAGGAAAACAAATAATTAAACACTACAAAACACACATTTATAAGAAACAAATTTGTTCACTAATTATAACAAGGATTATAAAGAAAAAGAACTTCCTCTCGAAGGAATTGATTTTCTAGATTTAAGTCTTTGTCCATTAACTTTGAATACATTACCATTTCTAGAATTCTCAATGTCAACTTGCTCCATACGGATATATATTTTTCACAATAAAGGACCACTCCACCTTGACGCTTTAATTTTCCAGAAATAAATGCAATCTAGAATTATAAAGCAAAAACCTTTTTGACCAATCTCAAATGTTTTTCTTGTAATTTTATTATCATGAAATTCTTTGATTCGTCTTTATGAATTTTTGAATTCGTATGCATCATTTCTCAATTCTTCAAGCTCATTGATTTGCAATTTTCTCAATTTCAAGCATCGTCAAGATTGAAGTTAAACATTTTAATTGCCCATAAACTTTATGTTCAAGTTCCACCGTAAATGGCAAGGTTTTCCATAAACTATTCTATAAGAGACATTCCCAATGATGTTTTAAAAGCGTTCTGTATGCCCCAAGTGCGTCGATAAGTCTAAAAGACCAATCTTTACGATCCTGGGTTAACAATTTTTTCTAATATTTGTTTTATCTCCTATTTGCAAGTTCAACTTGTCCATTTTCTGCAGCATGGTGATAAGGGGTTGCAACTTTATGTGTGATTCCATATTTTTCATTAAAGATGCAAAAACTTTGTTGCAAAAATGTGTTCCCCCATCACTAATAATGACTCGAGGAATTCCAAATCGACTCAAAATATTTTCTTTTAGAAATTTTATCACAGTTTTATGATCATTGTTTCGACAAGGAATTGCCTCGATCCATTTTGAAACATAATCTATTGCGACTAAAATGTAAATAAAACCAAATGATACTTTGAAATGGCCCCATAAAATCAATACCCCAACGATCAAAGATTTCAATCACCAAAATAGGATTCAAAGGCATCATGTTTCGTTTTGAAATTGATCCTAACTTTTGACAATTTTCACAACTTTTGCAAAAAGCGTAAGTATCTTTGAAAAGATTTGGCCAATAAAATCCACATTGTAAGATCTTTGCACTGGTTTTCTTTACTGAAAAGTGACCACCACATGCTTCGGAATGACAAAATTGAATAATGCTACCCCTCTTATCATTCGGGTACACATTTACGAAAGATTTGATCGACAATATTTGAAAAGGTAAAGGGATCGTCGATAAAACTTTTTTACCTCGAGTCAAAAACTTCTTTTTATCTTGTGAATTCCAAATTGATGGCATCATTCTGTCACAAGAAAATTAACAATATCTAAAACCAAGTACTACGATAACATTGAATAGTTGTTCATCAGGAAAAGTATCATTGATAGGTGGAGTTTGAAATGAATCATCACAAATAAGTCTTGATAAATGATCAGCTACCACGTTTTCTACACCTTTCTTATCACGAATGGTAATATTAAACTCTTGGAGTAAGAGAATCCACCTAATCAATCTTGGTTTGGAATCTTTTTTTGATAAAAGATATTTCAAAGTCGCATGATCAAAAAACAACAATTGGTGATCCAACAAGATAGGATCGAAATTTTCCAATGCAAATACTACAACAAGTAATTCTTTTTCGGTGGTTGAATAATTTATTTGAGCACCATTCAAAGTTTTACTTGCATAGTATATCACATATGGTTTCTTTTCTTTTCTTTGCCTAAAAAACGGCTCCAACGGCATAGTCACTAAAGCATCACACATTATTTCAAAAGGTAAAGTCAATCGGGAGAGTTTGGATTATTGGAAGGCAGAATGTAAGCATGTTTTTAAGTTTGACAAAAGTTTTTCACAATTTTCGTCCATTCAAATGACATCTTTTGTAAGAAGATTACCAATGGTTTAGAAATTATACTAAAGTCTTTGATAAATCTTCAGCAAAAACTGCATGCCCTAAAAATGATCTTACCTCCTTCACGATTTTTGGTATTGGTAGATTAGCAATTAACTCAACTTTGGATTTATCTATCTCAATGCCTTTTTCTTGAAGTAATGTGTCCAAGAACAATACCGATTGTTACCATAAAATGACATATTTCCCAATTAAGCACAAGGTTCTTTTCTTCACATCTTATCAACACTTTTTCTAAGTTCAACAAACAATCTTCAAATGATTCACCAAAAACTGAAAAATCATCCATAAAGACTTCAAGAAAGCGTTCAACCATGTCACTAAAAATCTTTAGCATGCATCGTTGGAATGTACCGGTGCGTTACATAATCCAAAAGGCATCCTTCTATATGCAAATGTACCAAAGGACATGTAAATGTTGTTTTCTCTTGATCTTCAAGTGCAATTTCAATTTGATTATATCGAAATATCCATCTAAGAAACAATAGAACTTATGACTGCAACTCTTTCTAAAATTTGATCCGTAAAGGCAATGGAAAATGATCTTTTTCGATGTAACCAGTTAAGTTTTACGTAATCAATGCACACACGCCAACCAAAAGAATGGTTCTAGTCGGAATCGATTCATTACTTTCATTTTTAACCACGCGTAACCCAGACTTCTTGGACAACATGAATAGGACTTACTATTCTTTAACATGGAAATAGGATAAATTATTTCATTATCTAAGAGTTTAATAATTTCATTTCTCACTATTTCTTTCATATTAGGATTTAGTCTTGTTTTTGCATTTCTCTGATGGTTTTGCATTTTCCTCTAAATAAATATTATGTGTGCAAATTAGAGGACTAATACCTTTATGTCGAGAATGGTCCACCCTAAGGCATTTTTATGCATTTTCAAAATCTCGATCAACCTGACTTTCTGAGATGCATCAAGTTTGGAAGAAATTATTACAGGCAAAGTTTCGCTCTCACCAAGAAAAAGTATTTCAAATCGAGGCCATTAAAGGTTTCAAATCAATTTTTGGAGCTTTTATGCTTGAAGAAATAGGTTGTGTTTACGATGATAACAACTCCTTAGTTTTGGTTTCCAAAAATGGTTTTCTAGTTCTTGCAAAAATTCGGTGGAGACATCAAAACATTTCTTATCACAAATTCTTTCACTTTCAAAAGAATTATTAATATTGAAATTTTCATGAACAATTTCTTCAATTAAATCCACTTCATGTAGTTCGGTATCATCAATGGGTTGTTTGCAAACATTAAACACATTTAATTCCAAAGTCATATTTCCAAAAGATAATTTCAAAATACCATTTCTCTGATTAATCAATACATTTGAAGTTGCAAGAAATGGGCGACCTAAAATGATAGGAATTTGTGTTTTGCATCTATAACCTGGTGAGTATCCAAAACTATGAAATCAAATCGGAAAATAAAACTTGTCAATTTGTACCAACACATCTTCTACTATTCCTTTTGGAATTTTAATTGATCGTCAGCTAGTTGGAGTACAATTGGAGTTTCTTTAAGTTCACCCCGAACCTGGTTGTTCATAGGCGAAAAAGGTAGAAGATTTACACTAGCACCAAGATCAAGTAAAATACGTTCATTCTAGTGTCTCCTATAATGCATGAAATTGTTGGGCGGCTGGATCTTTGTACTTTGGTGGAGCAAATTGTTGTATAATTGAACTTACACTTTCGATTAAAAATGCTTTTTTTCTTCACATGATGTTTTTTTAATTGTGCACAAATCTTTCAAAAATTTTGCATAAGGTGGGACTTGTTTGATTGCATCCAACAAAGGAATGTTAATTTTGACTTGTTTAAAAGTTCAAAAATTTAATTTGAGTTCAATTTTTGAGTTGGTTGCAATCTTTGAGAAAAGGGACGGGGAGGTGAATATGTTTCATCATTTCGAACTTACCTTTATTCAACTTACCTTCATCATCACAATTTTCATTCTTCATTTAAGAAGATGAATTTAGAACTTTCTTAGGATGAATTGTTTTATCAACAATTTTTCCACTTCGAAGTGTTGTGTTTAGCCTTCATTTTTTGAATTTTCACCTGAAGTAGAAGCACAACACTGCGTAGAAGGATTAGGTTGAGGTTGAGCGAGAAACTTACCCTTTTCTTGAATTCTCAAAGAAGGCGTGAGTGTTGAAAGTGAGTTCTTGATCTCATTGATAGCACGAGAAGTTTTATTATTGATGTTTGTTTGTTCATTCATAAATGCTTGCAAAGTCTCCTCAATTGATTTTACATGTGGAAATTTGGATATGAAGGAAAATTTGGTGGCTTTTGTGAATTTATTGGTTGAGCTTGATTATTATCACGCCAACTGAAATTAGATGATTTCTCCATTGTGGATTGTAAGTTTCAGAATATGGAGATTGAAAAGGTTTTCTAAATCCATTTCATGACATTTGCTTCAACGAATGTGAGGACAATCATTAGTTGAGTGTTCTTTAAGTCCACAAATTTCACAAACTTTTTATCTTGCCGCATTTAACTTCTTTTTACTTTTAACTTCCATGTCATCGATTCTTTTTTAGCCAAAACGCAAACCTAGACTTAAACTATCTTCTTGAGTAAGATTGAGTTTTCCTTTATTTTCATCAACAACATGCCAAGATTGAGAATTTTACGCCAAATATTAAGATATTCTAGCGCTTCATCGGGTTCTTTATCAAGAAATTGACCGTTACACATTGATTGATAAATTGCTTAGTTTCGGGATTTAAACCTTCATAAAAGAAAGCTGATTATCGCGCCAATTTTCAAAACCATGATGTGGGCGAAATTCAACAACTCTTTAAACTTTTCCCACATTCAAAGAAAACATCTTTAGGATTTTGAGAAAAATTCTGAATTTGTCTTTTCAAAGAATTTGTTTTATGAGTTGGAAAGAATTTTTTCGAGAAATTAGGTTTGCATTTCTTGCCATGTACCAATTGATCTAGGTTTTTAACTTGAGCTAAGCCAAGTTTTTGCTTTATCTTTTTTAAAGAAAAAGGAAATAATTTGAGCTTAACAATTTCAATCGTGCAATTTTGATCATCAAATGTGGCACATACTTCTTCAAATTCCTTTAAATGTAAATATGGGCTTTTAAATCCATACCATGAAAATTAGGAAGTAAAGGTATCATGCCTGCTTAAATCGAAAGTTGTTTGCATTTAGTGGAAAAATGAAACAAGAAGGAGTAAATTTGAGGAGGTTGCAAATAATAACGCATATTATGCACTTCTTGATTTTCCACTCTTTCCATCTCATTTTTGAACAATTACTTCTTGGCCATAATTGGTGTGTGTGTGAGGTGAATCAAAATTGTTTATCAAATTTTCTGAATTATATCTAATTAAGCGGCGAGAATTTGGACTACGACACCATGTAAGCATATAAACACACAATATTTACGATGATATAAACAAACACAGAAACCTACCTTGCCTTTTCCCAAACACGGGCGCCAAAAACTTGCTACAACTTTAAGGTTGCAAACCCAGTGCGAGGTTGTCTCAAGTAATAAATTTCTCGTGGTCAGGGTCGATCCACGGGGAAGATTATGTAAGTTTGCGAGAGAATATTTTTCTTTGAGAAATAAATAGATGTATTTTACACTAGTAAGAAATATTTTTTTACGATAAATTTGAATAATAAAATTGTTGAGGATAGAGATCCACTCTTGATTTTGGATAAAGGAATGATTATATTTTCTTACCTCTTTAATTACTACTATTGGAATCCATACACAACGAAGGTTCCAATAGAAAGATATTCTAAATATAAATCATGTAATAAGGTGAACATGTTTTATTACCAATTATAATTTATCTTATAACACCAATACTTGCTTATGGACTCAAGTATTCATGCATTCTTTTTGTCTACAACAAATTAAAGGTATCCACGTTAGTAGTCGGTTGAAGTAAAACCAGACATTTAACTAAATGGAACCAAAAGTATTTATTGTGCCAATAGAATGCATAAATCAAAATACCCGCACAAAACAAGAAGGGTATAATCTAAAAGATAAATTGATGATCAAAACAATAAAATTTAGTGTAAAGCTACAATTATTCCTTCTCCTCCATCAAAGTTTCACTCTATTCCTCAACAAAATAAACTTAGAAAGTCATAAATTAAGTAGAGAAAATAAGATATTGCATGAAAACTAAAGAAAGCATTTTTTATGAAATACTTTTTAGAAAATCTACTATATTATAAGAAAACAACAATGAAACTCTCTTTGAAACTCTAACTTTCTATACAAACTTGTGAGTTTAGCAAGTGTAAATGACCTCTATTTATAGGCAACACAATAATTCTTATTGGAATTATTTTATTTTTTTATTTTCAAGATAATTGACAAAATGCTGAAAATTTGAAACCAACTCCATTATTTCATTTGTCTTGTCTTTTTGGAAAGGATTCTTGCTGATTCATCTTGATTCTCTTTGAAATAATAATTCCCATGTCTTGGCTTCATTCTCCCACTGATTTGAATGAAATCCAAGCATTATTAGCCAAGATATGATGTAATAATTGTGGAGTGGTTGGCACAAGGATCATGATTTCGACATCTTGTTGCATTTGTAAAAATCCTTGCCGACTTAATTTGACTTGGGAGTCTTGGTCGATCTTGATAAAATGGGTCTCTTGAAACATGATATGTTGATGAACTTTTGATCAAGAAAATATCATCCCAAACTTTGATTTAGGCTTTAATATCTCTCGAATATTTGTCAAAAGAATGGATTGTGAATCCATATCTTCAAGAATCATCCCTAAATCATGCCGGAATTGAAAGTTATGCGCATTGATCCGAACTGCATAAAAATGCTTCCTACTACAATTTTGTATTGATTTCCTATTTTATTTATAACACATAATAATACTATAAATTTATATTATTACTAATATTAATAAGGTAAAATATTAATACAAACCAAAAGTAATTGTATATTTTTTAACGTTTATCAATAATCCAATCAATGTTTTTACATACATTTCGAGAGAGAGGGTAAAATACTTTCGTGATTGTCTTATAGGGGAGAGTAATAATAACTTTAGTTGTGATTAATCGATAATAAAAGGATATTAATCAAACCATAACCACCGGAATCCATTCATCTCCTTGATCTTTCAACCAACTTTGATTTTGTCTTTTTAGGATAAATTCTTGTCTTGCTTTTACAAAACCAATCACTCAATTTCGATCGTCTAGATAAAAATAAGACTATTATAATCTCAATACTTAGTACAATAATTTATTAGTCTCTGTGGATTCGACCTTGCTAACCATATTCATAAACTACACGTACACTTGCGGTGAAGCTAAAAATAAGGCGAAAAACAAATGCATCAAATATATATCATTTTATGCCCTCAAATGCACGTATATTTTACACTCATCAACAACGGAGTAACAATGGGATCAATAGGATCAATAATGAGGTACCAATACCCGGATGCTCGGCGGATCCAACAACAAGCGATTAGCGATTACTTTCGCCCTCGGACAAATCACAACTATGGTGGAATTGCCCATATCGATTAATGCTAATAACTTTAAGTTGAAGCGGCGTTAATTTCCATGATTCAACAGAACCGGTTTGGGGATTTTCAATGAGGATCCCAACTCTCATCTTGCACACTTCATGCAAATCGTAACACGATCAAGATGAATGGAGTCTTGGGATGATCTATCTCTGTCTGCTTTATTTGCCTTTCTCTTTAAGGGATAAAGCAAAATCTGATTAGGCACATTGACTCGGGGGAGTATGAATACTTGGGATGAATTGAGCGAGTTCCTATTCAAATTCTTTCCACCAAGTAGACCTGGCTGCGGCTTAAGAGCGAGATCACTCGGTTGAATGATTCGACTACGAGCCACTATACGAGGCTCTGAGAGAGATTCAGGGATTTATTGAGGAGGTGTCCGCAACATGGATTTCTGAGGATCATCAACTTTGTTTCTTCTGCGGGTTGTTGGGACAAACTAGATCATTTGTGGATGCCTCATTTGGAGGAGCTTTACTTTAGCAAAATTCCCACAAGATGCATTCAATTTGCTTGAAGAGATGGCAATGAATAGCTATCGGTGGCCTACGAGAGGACAAATGTGAAAAGGGTAGCGAAGTTTCGATTCGGACCCAATCAAAGCATTAACGGCTCGGATGATTGCGTTGACAAATCGGTTGAGTGTTTTAACTCAAAGAGCGAGGCAAGCGTGGGTACAAATAATGAGGAGTTCGCGAGATCCTGGAGGAAGCTAACTTTGTCAATAACCAAATTTCAACAATTCTTTGGAATAATTCGACTCCCACGCATTATCATCGAGTTTGAGGAATCACGAAAATTTCTCTTATGCGAATACGAAAAACATGATGCAACCACCACCAGGTTTCGGTGTGACTAATGGAGTCATTAATGCGGAGGCTAAGCCATCTTTAGAGGATGTTTTTATCTCGTTTATGAGTCGAGACGAGTTCATTTATTAATGAAATGAGAACGATTGAATAAAGATGAAATTTAAGATAAACAAGATCAAGCACATGTCACCTGATTGGCTAACAACTTTGTGGGCTCACAAATGAAAATTCTAGAAACTTCAGTTGGCGATTAGCTATGATCATTGGTGGGCGACATCGAAGAAGGGCCGATTCAAGAGCAACATTGAAGTAACCGGAAGGAACGATGTAACACCATTCATCTAAGAAGTGATGCGGTCGAGGGGCGAAAAATTGCGGAAAGTAATGAAAAATTGGAACCACGCTGCCGTGCATCAACGCACGAGTGTGTCCATGCATCAACGCACAAGCTACCCATTCGTGGTGCGAATAGGATATTTCGACCCGTGGAGACAAAAATACTTGTAGCAAATGGCAAAGTTGAGGTCGAGGATGGAAACAAGGGACATAAGGATGAACAAGCGGTGAGAAGCTTAAATCTTCCTCTAACCATGATTTTTCAAAACTTTCTACACCACTCCCTTTTCTCAACGTTTTCAAAAGAAAAAGTTAGATGCCCAATTTGCTAAATTTCGGACATCTTCAAGAAAGCGCATATTAACATACCTTTTTGGACACATTAAATGGATGCCCAACTATGCGAAGTTTTTAAAGGATGTGATGTCAAGAAGAAAAAAAAGTTGGCGAGTTCGAGGCGTTAACTTGGAGAAGTGCAGCGCCATCATTCGAGAGAAAACTACCTCAAAAGCTCAAAGATCAGGAGTTTCACTATCCCTTGTAAAATAGGGGTGTTTTCTTTAATAAAAGCCTTTGTGTGATTTAGGAGCAAGTATTAACTAAATGCCCTTATCCATTTTCGAAACTTGGATTGGGAGGCGTGAAGCCATCCACGGTCATCTTGCAACTTGCGGATAGATCACTCACATATCCTAAGGGAATCATAGAAGACGTCTTTCGTGAAAGTCGACAAATTTATATTCCCCATGGACTTCTTAGTGCTTGATATGGAAGAAAGATCGAGGCGTTATACGTCTGGGCGTCCATTTCTAGCCGGGAAAAGCCTTGATAGATGTGCAAAGGAGAGCTCACATTACGGGTTAATGATGAACATGTTTATTTTCTATCTATAAGGCTGTGAAAACTCGTGATAATATAGAGTTGCAAATCCTTATGATCGTTAATTCACCTACTAATGCTCAAAACTTCAGTGATTATGTTTGTGCCTTAGATCCTGTGCGGGAATTACTTAAAAGTGAGAAAGGCGAGGGCGTGAAGAAGAAAATAGGAAAGGACTACGTTGTAGAATCAAGCACGATCCGTGCGTGTATGCTGTGAGCGACCATGCGTGACTCGGATCAGTATATTCCGACCCCGAACTCAAATTCTTGCACAGAAAACCCAAGTATACATTCTAGGTGAAACCGATGCAAATATGGCACATGACCTATGCCCGAAGCGATCAATAGATGCATTTAAAGGGGTACTAATTTATGCGAGTTGAAATGTCGGGTCACTACCCACCACCACCTTCCCGATGAGTCGGGTTGTCTCACACTTCTTTTGCATTGAAATTCTATCTTTACATGTGTGTGATATAATTTCATTCAAGTTTCGGGAGAGATAGTTATTTTTGAGATGAAGGGTGTGGAGAGAACAAAATTTTTGCATTTCATATAGTTGCATGTAGAGAACTTAGGTTGCGTTGCATTAGAAGCACATTAATAGTTTTATACGTTCTTGCTTTAGTAGGTCTTAAGGAGTGAGTAAACCGGGTTTTGTTGTGTGTGATGTGACTTGAGGATATTTTGAAAATTGTCTTTTTTGATTGGGTATTGAGTCGCGAAGTGATCAAGGCGAGAATGGATGATATTGAGCATGTGAATATTGAAAACATGGATTTTATGCTTTGATTTATGGATTTGCAAGGTTTGTGAGCTTTTGAGCATTTCTTGCTTTCATTATATCGAGACATGTTTGTTGTTTTGAGTGTATCGTTCATGATGTTAGAACTAGAACTTGCCCTGGTATCTCTGTCAAAGCCACATGTTGTATGCGATTTGTGAAAATTATTTAAGGCCATTTTGTTAAGCTCTTTGGCTACGAAATGTTATTGAATTCCCTAGTTAGCCAATTTGAGTCTATTGCCTTATTTTTGATAGCCACATCTTGGCCTTAACTTGATGTATCACATTTGCCCTAAACTTGAGCTTATAGCATTGAGTAAATGGGTTGAATAAGTTTGAGCGAATGAGATCAATAATATAGAGAATTAAGTGAGAGTTGGTTTATGGGAATGAACGAAAAGAAAAGGAGGAAAAGAATGATGAATACTCATGAAAACAGTCGGAAAAAAAGAAAAAAAGAGAAAAAAAATCGAATTTATGATTGGGTTTGATATGAATAAACTTGTAGGTTGGGGTTGTAATATGATGTGAAAAAGTTGAGTTTTATCGAAGAAGAGAAAAAAAAGGGGAGGTTATGAGGAATTGATGAAAACAAGGGGTGGTTTGAGAAGCGTAGTGGTTTGATATGAGGTTTGATATATCGAATGAAAAAAATATGCTTACCAATATATATGCTCGAGTTTGAGTCAATTTATCTATATTTCCACTACCTAACCAAAGAGCACTTCACTACAACCAAATGACAAAGTCCTTTTGATTCATGAATTGCATATACTTTAATGGCGGAGATTTGAGAGCGATTTGCAAGCTTATGGTAGTTCTTCATCATTGATATGATTTGGCGTAAACACGTCCCTTATACACTTGAGAGAGAGCATACACTTGATCGGTGAGAGTTGTGATTCAAAACATTTGCCATGGTTTTATTGAAACGTGTTCTATCTTTAGATAATTGAGGTTTGGTTGATTCATTGCTTGATACCTATGGATAAGCATCATGAGTTTTTTTTTGTGTTGTTCTTGATTATTGCTTTTCATTCCTCCCACTTGTGTTTTATGTCTTGTTTATAAAGCGTTAATGGGACATCCCAGATTTAAGTTGAGGTTTGTTTAGTGTGAGTTTTGCATGTATTTTGGGAATAATTTTGGCTATAATAAGTTGATAAACATGCATTACCTTAGTAATATGAGTCGTGTTCTCAATATTTGGAAAAGATATTACGCTCTGCTTTCGTTTTGCAAGAGAATCACTATTTTTGTAGCACTTTTATGGCAATTGGGAGCATTGCGGCTATTAGAACCCTTGTGAATCGTGGAAAGATATGTGGAACAATGAGTACACAAAGTAAGGAGTTGAAACGAGAAAAATCGGCTGAATCGGAGTAGAAAATGACCAAGCCGGGTAGCCGCGTGCGTGTAGGCCACGGCTCGTCGCGTGTTGTGAAAAGTTGATATTTGGTTTGGCATGACACGGGCAGCCCGTCGCAAAACCGACCCGTCCGTCTGTCGCGGGATTTGAATATGACCGTATTGATTTTGGTTTAGCACGGGAATGTTATAAATAAAGAGGAGCGTCCCAAAAAAAGACACATACTTTTACCGTAGAAAGCACGAAAAAGAGCACCCTTCTCTGGAGGAATCGAGAAAAAGATCGGGTCGCATCCACGCTTTGAAGAGTGAAGATTGGTGAGAGATCATCGATATCCACGAGTTTTCTTACTCCATTGTATTTTATTTTCATCTAGTTTGATAGGAATATGAACAATTTTTCTATGAGTTGTTTATACCCCATGTCCGACTAAACACCTTGTGATTACGGGGTTTGGGATTAGGTTAATTGACTCTTGATGTTTAATTTGAATTGAGGTTATTATTTGAAACCCTATTCGAGTACTTTGCTTTATTACTCATTTTATCATATGGCCAATGGTTTAACATGTTTGATGTATTGATTCATAATTCGAGAGATGAGTTTCAATACTAGATCTTGAGTCTTGACATGAATATTTTGCATGATTGAGAAGTTTGTGAGTATTTGTGAGGATAAGCGATCTTTTATGCTTTTGGGAGTTGTTTATCTTATGTTGAGTAGAGATGCTAGCATAGATAATTCAATCAACATATTTATTGGGTCTCGAGAGAGAGGATACATTACTTTTGTGATCATCTTATAGGGAAGATAGATAATAACTTTGGTTTTAATTAATCGGATAACAAGAGGAGATTAACTGAAACCATAACCACAGGAATCCATTCATCTACTTGATCTTTTCAATCGTAACTCTTTGTTTTGTTCTTTTATGATAAAATATTATCTTAGTTTTACAAAACAACAATCAACTTTCGATCGTCTAAATAAAAATTAATAATATTACAATCTCAATACTTACTGCATCAATTTATTAGTCTCTGTGGATCAACCTTGCTTACCTATCTATTAACTACGCCTTTCACTTGCGGTGAAGGTAAATATAAAGACCAGTTCAATTCAAAGTCAGAGGTTTAGTCTAGTGGCAAGGCTTTTGTGGCTTCTACCTCTGTTTCTGCAGGTTGTGATTTGTGGTGACATTCTCTTAGGGTTTACGAGTCCACTGTAATCATTTTAATATTCGGTTTTAGGGTTGTATCCCTCATATACTTTGTGTTATTTCTTTACGTGTAATTTTTTTCCAGTTGTACTTTACTTTACGGAATTGAGTCTAGAAGTACAATTTGTGTTAATAGGCTTGATTGAGTCCGTAATTTATTTTGGTACTTCGTGTATCAATCTATTGAAATGAGATAGATACCCAATGATGGTATCGAGCACCTATTTGCCTTTTGGTGGGTTGGTGCTTTTGGATCTTGAGCTTCTTGGTGATTTGTGGCTCCTTTGTATACTTGGTTGTGGTGAGAACCAAGGACTTGCTCTGGTTGTAAGGCTCTCTTGTTCCTTTCTCATTATCTTTATTTTTCATTACTTAGTCTAGGAAACCATTAGCACTAAGCCTCTTGACCACTGCCTTGAGTGCAATGGAATCTGAGGTGCGAGGGGATCTACACCATTCTTTATATTTCATTTACGGTGACCTTGGTTTCTTGGGACTCGTGTGGTTCTATGTTGCCTTGCTTGCTTACTTTGCTTTGTCTTTGGACTCTTGTGTGGTCCCTAATTGCCTTTTTTTTTTGTTTGCCGTATAATTGGACTCTGTGTGGTCCACTCTTATTGCTTCATTGTCTACTTGATAGTTGTGATACTTGATATTGTGTTGTATTCTTTGTGATATACTCTTGTGGCTTTATCGTGAATATGGTTGGTGTATCTGGTTATCATATGGAACCCTTTTATGGGAAAAGCTGGTTTTCTATTTGGCAACAAAAAATGAAGGGGATTTTAATTAAATTGAGAAATGTTTTAAAGCCATTAATCAAAAGTACATTGATAAAGATCTTCTTTGAAATAAAATATGAGCTTGATGAATTTGCTTACTCATCCATTATCCTTAATCTCTCTTATGTTGTTTTGAGAAAAGTTGGCAAGTTAACAAGCGCAAAGATTTGTGGGATAAATTGCAAGAACTTTATCTTTGAAACTTCTCTACCCTCAAAACTCTTTCTCTTTTGGAAAAGTTTTTTAGATTTAAACTTGATCTTACCAAGGATATGGATGAGAAATTGGATGTTTTTACAAAATTGATACAAGATATCAAACTTCTTTGGTGATAAAAACATTGATGATTAAACTCTATTGTGTTCTTTGAATCTATTCACGATTCTTATCTTTGATGTGAAATCTACCATTAAGTATGGTAGAGATTCTATTACCCTAGATCTTTGTGATTAATGGCCTTAAGAGTAAGTAATTAGATTTGAAGATATCTAATGGGAATGAGCAGGGGATCATGGAAAGTTATGCATGTTAGGGGTAGAACTCGGTAAGAAAAAAGGAACAACAACAACAACAAACATGGTAGAAAGAGAAGCGCGGGAGGAGGTCTAGTTCTAGACCTAAGAACAATAGGAAGTGTTATAACTGTGGTGAACATGGCCATTACATCAAAGAATGTACTCAACCCAGGAATAACCAGAACAATAATCAAAACAATAACCAGAACAATAAAAACCAAACCAATGACTCTGTGAACTTAACAACTGGCAATGATCATATGGGTGATGTGTTTATGGTGCATGAGTTGCATGATTCTGTGAATGTTGTGCCTTCAAATGCTTTGTGAGAATGATTGGCTAATTGATTACCTTGCACATTTCACATGACACCTTTCAAACACTTGTTTGCCTCCTATGCTCCGTGCAAAATGGATCTGTTTCTATGGTTAATGATAAAAATTGTCAAGTTATTGGTGTTGGTACTGTGTTTGAAACTTGATACTGGTTATATTTTGACTCTGAATGATGTAAGGCATGTCCCTGATTTGTCTAATAACTTGATTTCATGTGCTATGCTTGAGCATGATGGTTATGAGGAAGATGGGGTAAGGGCTTGATGAAAATCATGAAAGGTTCCTTGTTATTGCTAAAAGGCTGAAAAGAAAAGAAATATGTATGTTTGCTATCTTTGAGTCTGTTCCTGTATGCAAAATTCTATGAATAATGTGGACTTTGTGACAAACTTGAACTCTGTGAATAACAAAACTGAACTTTGGCATAAAAGGCTTGGTCATATTAGTCTTAAAGGACTTGAATTGTTGCATAAAGAAGGTTGTTTTGGTAATGATAAACTTACTTGTGTGCCTTTCTGTGACTCATGTGTGTATGGCAAACAACAAAGAGTTAGCTTCCCATTTTCCCTTACCCAAAACAATCTTCTTGCACACGATATTCTTGAATACTTACATCGACATTTAGGGTCTGCCCGGTGTTCCTACTCGTGGTGACAGCAGGATAGTTTCTATCTGTGATTGATGATTTCTCAAGAAAAGTGTTTGTATTTCTTATGAAAAACAAGTCGATGTTTTTGAAAAACTTCAAAAGTGAAAAACCTTGATAGAAAACCAGACTGGAAAAAGGATTAAGTATTTGAGAACTGATGGGTTGAAATCTGCAACCAATTCATTGATCAACTTTGTGTTGAATCTGGTATTGTAAGTATAGGCGGCAATGGACCGGTCGGGACGGCCCGAACCAAGCTGTCGGGCTTTTGAAAATTTTCGGGCCAATTTTGGCGGGCCTTGATTTCCTAGCCCAACCACGGGCCACGGGCCAAACCAACCCAAGTTAATTATTTAAAAAAAAAAAAAAAGCAATTTTTTTACGCCAAAACAAAAAAAAAAGCTATTAAAAAGCCAAACTCACGAAAAGGTATTAAAAACTTATCATTGGGTGGGTCTTTTATGCGGATAAATTTGTTTAAATAATACGGGATACATCTTATTCTCCTTACTGATACTTTTCATGATCTCTAAAAAGCTATTATTAAGTTATAAACATGGGTTGTATTATTAAAAAGCACTAAGGAAAACTATTAAAATGGCCAAAAGTTATAAACCAAACCCATCACCATCATCTTGTAGAACTGTAGGCATGTGGGTAGACTACCAGTGCTCCACCAACCTGGAAGGAAATACATTTTTACATATTTTTTTAATTAAATATTATCGGCTCGGAGCCAACCCGAAAAAGACGGCTATTTTGGCCCGAGCCCACTGGCGACTTTATTGGATCGGGCGTTTAGGCGAATTTCGGCCTTAAAAATGAGGCCCGGCCCGATATATGCGGGCTGGGCCAATTTTGCCTGACTCTAATTGTAAGGCACAAATCATGTGCCTTACACCCTCAAAGAAACTAGGGTTCTTTGAGAGGATGAAACAGAACCCTTTTGGAAAGGATGAGAAGCATGTTGAGCACTTCCCCCTTTTCAAAAGTTCTAGGTGAAGCTATTCACACAATTTATGTGATAAATAGATCCCCATTTGTACCTTTGAAAGGGAAGTATCCTAAACAAGTTTGGTCCGCAAACCCGTGGACTTTTCAAATTTAAAAATTTTTGGTTGTTCGATCTTTGTCCACCAAAAGATTGACAAACTTAATCGAATCTTTAAAATGGGTTTTTGGATACCCTAAAGGGTTAAAGGGTACAAATTGTGGTCCAAATTTGAAAATGGTTTCAAAGTTAATTAAGCGGGGATGTTGTCTTTAATGAAAATGAATTTCTCTGCCTTGATGTTTCTAAAAATATTTAAAACTCATAACCCCACTCTCCTAATAAGGTGGAGCTTTCTAATGTGCCTTCTATTTACTCGTGAATGATAATTGATGTGATTGATCTTGAGCATGATCCTGTGAATGCTAATGATGTGCACAATGATTTGGAGAACGAAAATGCTATTTTGCATGACAATGTGCATGATGATTTCCCTCTTGTTGACAATGACCGAACCGGCTGAATAATGAGCATGTTGATAATGATAACTTGAATGATTATGTGTTAACAAGAGATAAAACTAGAAGGAACATTAGAATCCTAATAAGTATCTTGATTTTCACCTAATTTCTTATGTATTCTCGTGTTTAAATCAATTGAGAATTCCGAGCACAAAACCTACTCGAAGCTATGAAATCTGTTAACTCTGTGAAACTAGTGATTTGCTATGCAAGATGAAATGACTTCTTTGCATGTTAATAAGACCTAGGAACTTGTTCCAAAACCTGCTAACTTGTTTAAATTGTTGATAGTAAATGGTTGTTTAAGGTTAAACAAGAAAATGAAGGTGTTAGATACAAAATTTAGATTAGTAGCCAAAGGTTTTACTCAAAAAGAAGGAATTTATTACACCGAGATATTTGCTCCTGTTGTGAAGTTTGTAATCGTAAGAATTATGCTAGCTTTAGTGGCTCGGTTTGATTGGGAACTAAAGCAACTTGATGTTAAAACCGCTTTCTTACATGGTGATTTGGAAGAAAAGATATTCATGAAACAACCTGAGGTTTTGAAGATAAATCCAAACCTAACCATATATGTTTGTTAAAAAAGTCTTTGTATGGTTTAAAACAGTCACCTGAAGCAGTGGAATAAAAAAATTGACGGTGCATGCTTGATATGAAATTTTGTAGAAGTCAATTTGATCACTTTGCTTATATTTTAAACTTGATGCTAAGTCTCTGCTTTTTCTCTTGATTTATGTGGATGATATGCTCTTGGTAGCCATGCATTAAGATCACGACTATGTGAGAAATTGCTTAAGTTCTAAATTTGATATGAAATTCTTAGGTAATGCTAAGAAAATTCTTGGTATGAACATTGATAGGGATAGAAATAACTCTATGATTTATCTTCATCAATCTTCATATGTTGAAAAAGTTTTACAAAAGTTTTCTATGAGTGATGCAAAATCTGTGAATGTCCCACTTGCTTCTCATTTTGTGTTAAATAGGGATCAATCCCGAAAAATGATCTTGAAATGTCTTCATGCAAAACATTCCCTATCTTTAATGACATTGGATCATTATGTACTTAATGGTCAATACTTAGGCCATACATTGCTTATGTTGTTTCTTGCCTTAGTAGATTTATGTCTAATCCTGGTATGGTGCATTGGAATACTTTGAAGTGGTTATTGAGATATCCGAGACATTCAACTCGATTATTGCCTTAAATTTTCTAAGTGTGAAAATGGTGTAATTCTTAAAGGTTATGTTGATTCAAATTATGCCAATGACAAAGACAACAAAAAATCAACAACCTCTTATGTTTTCACTCACTGTGTGGCTCCTGTATTAGTTGGAAATCCCGATTACATATATTGTGGCTCTGTCTACCACGAATCGAGAATATGTAGTCAGAATCGAAGCTTTAAAAGAAGCCCTATGACTAAAAGGACTTGTTTACGAAATTGATTTTTTAAAACAAAAGGTTGTTGTATTTTTGACTCACAATCACAAATCATCCACTTTGTAAGAATCCGTTTTCATGACAGAACCAAACACATTGATGTTAGGTTTCATTTTATAAGAGATATTTTTTCAAAAGGATTAATCTGTCTTGAAAAAGTAGCATATGAATACAATCCAGTTGATATGGGTAATAAGTGTCTACCCTTATCAAAGTTTAAAACCTGTTTAAAAATCCTAAATTTTGACACTGGTGATTAGTTACCCTAAGAAGTTACCCTTATGTTGGATTTGATGATTTGTGTGTTTCTGTTGGATCCAAAACTGTTGAGTTAATATTTGCTTTGTGCTTATGTTAATTCAATGGGGGAATTTAACTTGTTGTGTGCTTGTTAAAATCCTTGCTTAGTTACAATTAGCTTTAGTACTGCTTCTGTAACACAAGTCCTTCTTGGCTTAAGTGCTAGGAAGGCAATTGGCGATGATGATGATTGGTATTACTCATTCATGTCTAATTGAATCACACAATGAGCCAAGGTGGAGATTGTTGATATATGTGGCCCATTGTTAAGCCCATAGTCAATTAATCCTGTCCCAAAATTGCAGCCCAAGTTTTCTAATGCCACCAACCCAAACCCATATAAACCCATGTGTTGACTCGGGTCGTGAGTCGGACTGCGGGATCCGAATTTCTAATCTGTGGACCCATTGAGCCTTGATCTGGACCGTTGATTTCACTCTAATCTGAGCCATTGGTTTACGCCTTCATATAGGTCTTCTCCGAAACCCTAATTCATAATTCACTCTGTGGTTTCTCTCTCATCTCTCAAACTCTCTCGATTCTTATCTTGATTTGAGCTGTTCGCTCTCTCTCTAATACTGTGTACAAGATACTTCTTCTTGTGCGGATTAGGGTTTTGGGTGGTTCGATTCAGATCTAGGGTTTTTCTGGGTTCAAGGCTGTGAGGTTTAGTCTTGTGGCGAGACTTTTGTGGCTTCTACCTCTGGTTCCGGGTTGTGATTCGTGGTGACATTCTCTTAGGGTTTACTAGTCCCTGAGCCGAATCATTTTAATATTCGGTTTTAGGTTGTATCCCTCATATACTTTGTGTTATTTTTTTACGTGTAATTTTCTTTCCAGTTGTACTTTACTTTCTGAAATCGAGTCTGGAGTACAATTTGTATTAATAGCTTCCGATTGAGTCTGTAATTTGTTTTGGTACTTCGTGTATCAATCTATTGAGACAGATAGATACCCAACAAAATCGAAAAAGGTTCTCATGAAACAGAGAATATTTATAAAATGTAATACGAGTGAATAATGTAATATCATTTGATTTGATGATTACGATCTTAGAGACAAGCAATACTGAGTAAGTCGCGATATAATTTTTCCTGTAAAACAACCCAACTATTAAGTTCAAAAAATTATTGAAATATTATTCCAAAAAAATCAATAATGAATTAATGATCAAATGCTCAAATTTCAAGATTGCCAAGACAAATGGCTGTCAAAACCATTCAAAGATGGGTTTGTCACGAATATAAGAGTTTATGTTATCATCCCCTATCAATACACATGTGTCGCATTTTAGTATTAATAAATAAGAAATAAAACACCAAATAAAATAGAGAATCACTACTAGATTATATTTGATTACATAAGATATTATGACGGCTTTCAAACATTTTATTGCATGCATGATGCATCTGATCTTCAACAAACAAACTGAGTTATGTACATGTATTTTACTTCACTTATAATTTTTACTTGTACGCAACCAACTTCTCCACCGAACTACCTAAGCAGCTTTAAGTGCCCAAAAAGTTGCAAGTTTGGTATAAATGTCCCAATTTTTTTAATAAAGATTTCATTTGAATTTGAAATGGCTAAAGAAAAATGATCAAAGGCAAGAGAGAAGGTATTATTTATACTCTTAACAATTCAAAAAAGTAACTATATAGATTTTGTGGCCATCAGAACTCTGAAGCATTACGTAAAAGAAACATAAATTAAGAAGAGAGCGTCCATTAATTATTCCATCATTAGGTAATCCAATTTTGCATAAAGAAATAAAAAATAGAAGAGGACACAATTTTATTACTAAATAATGAGATTAAGAGAAGTCAATCTAAGTTTGTCCTAACCCTTCATACATGAGAGGTCTATCAACGTGTCAGGTGTTAGACTGTTAGTTTAGATTAGATATATGCAATTATATTACTGATTGTAATTAAGAAAGTCGTCTTTGGTGGTTGGTGTATTGAATGATTCAAGGAATTGCTTCCTCTTAACAAAAATTGAATCATACTATTCATGAATGAGCCCGGTTCGAGTCTCTCGATAATAGGGCCAAATGTTTTTGAAAAAAAAAAATTGAATCCTAAGAAAAATTGCAAAATGAAGTAAACAGTCCTAACTTAATTAAATTGAAAAAATGAAGTAAAATTCTACGTGAGGAATCATTTCCCTGTATATATATGAAAAAATAATAACAATAATATGGACATCATAGTAGGGACCAGATATTAATTTGTACACGATGACAACTTGACTGGCAATTGGCAAAAATGGATTATGAAATTCATGCACCAGATCTTTTGAGCATTCAACATTACTTATTTAAAAGAAAATAAAGCCAATATTTTCCAATTGACACTTTATAGAATTTTCCATTGATTACTCCAATAATTGCTCTATCTCTTTTTATCTAGAAAAATATTTGATTCTCATGATTTTCTCACTCAATTTTGTTCATTTACACTTTACAGCACTTTGTCCTTTTTTTTTTTTTTTTTTTTTGAGAAAGTACAGCACTTTGTCTTAAATAAACATAAACTTGTAATAATATTTAATTGTCCCATGCAAATTGCATCAATAGTTAATTGCTTTCATGCAACGTAAATGAAAGTCATATTCTAATACTAATTGTTTTTAGTGATAAGAAAGGATTAATGATGATTGATGAGAAAGTTGCGTAGATGAGATAACAAATAAAGGATTTCTCTTTGGATGAGAACGCCACATAATAGCAATATGGACTACACATCCGAAATCCAGATCTGTTGGGTTTGGGCCCATTTCGGTCGAACCAAAGAAAGTAGGTAGGTCCGATTTTGGATCATGATATATAGTTAATTCATAAAATATTAAACTCAATATCACTTTCACAAATCACAAATTACAATCAACACGAGAAACAAAGAACGACTACATCGGTAAGATGACTTTAATCACAAATAGAAGAATAAGACTTCATTTAGATTGAGGGACTGAGCTAGAAAATGAAGAATAGGGGACGGGATTTTTCCTTTTTTGGAAACTAATAGATAAATATGTATTTTTAGGGATATATCAAAAAGTTTAATAATTATATACAAATATTTATATTAATTAGGAATGAATATAAGTGGGAAGGGGCTTCTGCCGCCACCAACCCCGCTTGCCTTCGTCTGTATTTAGATTGATGGATGTGAAGTTAAATATTTCAAATTAATAATAACTCTATTTAACTTGTTTGGATATCTTATTGTGCAATGGATTTCAAATCCTTAAACTTATATTTTAAGCTATTTTGTGAGTCATTATCGTAGATTTCAAATTCATCTTATGTGGAGTTATTTAAAATCCTTCCATCGATTTATCTCCTCAAATTCAAATCATTCAATCAAATGCAATTTTAGTAGTTTGAGCTTTTCACTAACTCAATCGACCGAACGAATTTTTAAAAAAGAAAATGTCGATTCTGCAACATACCATTTTAAAGTTTTTGATAAAATTTCATCAATTTTGTGGTTATTTTTGACTTTATCCTCGATATTTTTTAGCTATATCTAATAAACAAGTCTTTTGGGAAATTGAACATAATTGTTCTCTTTCGCAGGAGGATCTTTGTGATCGTCCCCGTCAGACCCCGTCGAATTTTACATATCGTGCTGTCCATGATTTACCATGGCGCGGCAATGAGGCTTTTGGGTGTCTTGAGCGTAGTCGGTAAAGGCGCGATAAGGCTGAGTTATTATCAAAAAAAAAAAAAAAAAAAAAAAAAAAATAAAAAAATATGACACCAATTTAAATATGATTGAAACAAGAATAAAATTGCAAGTAACTAACAACTTAGGTCCTGGACCACGTGGCCTAGACTTTCAGTATTTTTGGCTCCTCAAGTCCAAACATCATATATCGAAAAGAATAAAAACTTACGTGTACGAATTTTCAAAGTTTGGACTTTCTCATTTTCTGAGAACGCTTTAAGGCTAAGGGAAAATATTGGAAAATCTATCTTCGTCAGTAATGTTTTTAAGGTAGTTTTGCTTGACGTCCGTTGTTTTGTATAAAATAATTGTTTTCTTTAATATATAGTGTACATCCAACTTTTTTAATTTTTTAAATGATTCTCACAAATTTTGGTGCTACCAAAAATTTAAATTGAATTAGTTGTTAAGTTATTTAAAGTTTTGCAATTAAATTTAAAAAATAATTTATTTGCCTCCCTAAATCTCCATAGGTTTGGACTAATTTGAAAACTTGAGGGATCTATTTGTATTTGAATAAGATTTCATAGGATGATACCCAAATCTAAGCAACTAGGACATCATTTAAAAGATTGCAGTTGAAATTATTGAACGTAAACTGCAGGTTGGTTGGTTACACTGATATGAAGTCGTCAGAACTAAGCATGAAATTTGGACCAACTATTCTATTTGTTGTCCTTGTTCTAAGCAAATATTTTAGTGATATCCATTTTTCTTAATGATGAAACTATTGATTTAAATTATTAAATTTTAGATCCATATATGGTATGCTAATTAAATTGTAGGTATACAATTGTTAAGGTGTTCGTTGTCGGTTTATTATTTGCAAGTGTTGCTATTATAAAACCGAAAGTTGTTGTATCTTAAAGCGAATTGTCGAACCACAAGAATGGAACAATTTCGTCTTTTGCGAAATAGTATACAATACTACCCTCGACTTTACAAACTCATCCAAATATTCTGCAAGTTTTTCAAGTGGACCATCACGTCCTGGTTTAATAATAATAATAATAATAATAATAATAATAATAATAATAATAATAATAATAATAGTAATTTAAACCTAAAAAGATCAAGTTAGCGGAGGGCTTAAAAGGCCATATCTATTCAAATAAGACTAAAATCTAGTGGATCCGGTTCACTATTAATGAAAAGCAGGGTGGAAGCACATTAATAAGATAGACGTATATTAAATTAAGGAAATTGACATAAATGCCCCACTTTTTGGAGACAGTGTCGAGCTTTTTACGCTTCTAGACTATTTTACCAAACTTTACCCTCACGCCTTTTTTTTTACACAACTTTACGCTCCCGCCAAAATTTCCTGACTTTTTTACGCTTTGTTTCAAGATTGTTTCTAACATGTTTCAAGCATGTTTCTTTTGATAAAATTTCGGTGAAAAAAAAATAAATTTTGCCCTCGTTAAATAATCCATTTTATACTCAAGTCTAATAAAAAATCAAGAAATATACACATAAAACAACACATATTAAAACCAAACAAATTAAAAATATTGTAGAAACAACATGAATAAAAAACACAATTCAATTTTTGATCCAATGCATGGAAACATAAAAAACATGGAAACAACTAGGAAGCAATATAGAAACAAACCAGAAACAATATAGAAAACACCATATGAACAAAAAGAGTTAAAAATAGGTAAAAATTGTATTTAAACATCGAAAACTACATGGAAACAACAAAGAAACATCGAACAACATTAAAAACGGTATGAAAACAACCCAAAAATAACGTAAAAAATATTAAAAATACCACATGAATAAAAAGAGCTTAAAATAGGTAAAAATTATATTTACCCATTGAACGCTACATGAAAACAACAAAAAATTTATTAGAACAACATTGAAAATATTATAGAACAACACCGAAATAATAGAAATAATGTACAAAATAATACATGAATAAAAATACATAAAACATAGGTAAGAGTTGTTTTGAAACATCAAACAACATAGAAACAACAAAGAAACAAATTTAAATAACATCGAAACAAAATATATAACATATAAAAGCAATACGGGAAAAAAAACGAAAAAAATAAAAATGAAAAAAAAATATGTAGGAGCGTAAAAAAAAAAGAAAAAGTAGGTACCAAAAGGAAAAAAAATAGGCACAAAAATAATATGAGCGTATTTTGTGGTATGTTTACGAAAAAGATGATATTTTATGTAATTTCCCCTTAAATTAAGCCAAAGATATTTAATCTCGGTCCAACAAAGCGTACCAGCCCAAACGGCTAAAAAATACGCAATGACCCGTGAGGCCCAATTTCCAAGTTAAAAACACCTATAGGCTATACATACTCTTCCCAAGACAATTCTCAAGATACATAATTTTTAGTCATTAACACATTTTTCTCTTAATATGTTACTGACTTGAGGGCAACCCCAATACCCTAAAAACCTGTACGTGTTGCGGGCATAAGTCCACTTTTTTTTTTTTTTTTTGGGAAAGTCCACTTATAAATTGATAAGATTTGGATCAATTTCATATGCATTATTCCACAATTCCAATAATACACTTAATATATATAAATAATATTAAAATAAAAAATAAATCATTATTTAGGATCCATAATCCGAATCGACTTTGACCTTTATCGGCGGCTTCTTTTTGATATTGTGCCAACTCTAATACTTACTGCAATCTCGTTGCATTCCTATATTATATATATAATGGGCTTTCTTATTTGGGCTTAATTGAACAAAAAGGTAGGGTGGCCAAATGAAACCGAAACCGAAATCGGGTTCTAAACCAGAGTCGTAACTGTGATTAAAGGTTCCAAAATCGGAACCGAAACCATATAGGCAGGGGCGGAACTAGACCCGCAACTTTGGGGGCTAAATAATTTTGGGGGCTAAATCAATAAAACATAAATATTTAGTACTAAAAATAAATATTTTAAAATAAAATTTACATATAAAAAATGGTGTTTTCAAAAATTTTGAAGGGGCTTGAAGGGTGAGGATACGCCCAGGGAGCAAGACCAAACATTGGGGGGTGAAAATTTTTTTTTTTTTTTGGGGGGGCTAAATCAATAAAAATAAATATTTAGTACTAAAAATTAATATTTTAAAATAAAATACATATAAATAATTGAAATTTCAAAAGTTTTGGGGCTTCCCCATTCAATGGGGAGGATACGCCCGCATGTAGGGCGGTTCGGTTCCCGGTCTTAAAAACCATGAAATCGGACCGGTTTCCAAGGTTAAAACCAACGATTTTTATTTTTTGGTAAAAATATGCTAGAAGAAATGTTAAATGTTATTATGATGTTTTATATTCATAATTACATGAGAAACGCGTTTTAAACCAAATGTTGTAAGCGAACTACATGAACTTTGATTCCTCTATATTCTAATAGTACATATAGACAGTTTAATATTATTGTTAATATTAAGTACAAAACTTAATTGAATATTACGTCCAAGTCTTTTTATTTCTTATATTTTTTAAACTCAAATTGATAAACCATTTTAAAAAAACAAAAATTATCAAAAGATAAAATAAACGGTCCGTTTGAATCATGGAGGAACCGTCGGTTCCGATTTTGAAATCGAAACCGACGGTTCCTTAACCTTGGTCACCCTACAAAAAGGACATATTTGGGCTTTATCATTCCATGACGACTAACATAGGCACATACATACTCACACAATAACGATGTCCAAAACCATGGCCCATTAGATTCCCACTCTTATACGAAATAATTTATTCAAAGTTTAGGCAATAGAACAAACATTCGACGCAGTATCTACAAAAGGGCATCCAACTTATCTAAATAAAGTAGTTCACAATTCTTAATTACTCTGAATTCTGATTAATTAAGTATGACTCACTTAGGGTATGTTTGTTTGGTGATTGGGGTGATTGGGAGAAGTCTTTCTCCTTAAGTTGTTTTGGGGGAAGAATTTAAGAAGAAAAGTAATGTTTGGTTAGTGATTGGGAGAGATGATCAGTATAGTGGTGTCACATCATATATTTTTATATTTTATTATGAAGTAAAATATATAATTTATTGTTTTGTAATGATTGATATTAATATGTTGATATTATTATATAAATTGGAGATTGGAACTGTGTTAATATATATTATATTTTTAGTACTAATTTGTATTTTTTTAAATTGTATATATATTTGTAAGCATTGATGGACATGAAATTGTAATAATGTATTAATATTGTATAAAATATGTTCCATGTCGTCTGCTTCATTTTAATTTTATCATATTATGATTCATGTTTAACAATGAGCAAAATGAAATCGGCAAAAAGCTTATGTTAAAAATGGCGGATAATGTTGCTACAAAATAAAAATGGCAAACTCTTACAAAGCGATGTAGCGTGCGGGGATAAGTAAGAGAAAAAAATGTGGCGGATGAGAGAGAGATTTGTGTCGAAGAAGAGAGAAATTGCTTCCGCCGTGATTCAATTCATTTTTCGCCAAACACAATACAAACAAACATGTTTTGCATCCAGGGATTACAAACGCATTCGGCGCTTTCTAACCAAACATACTAATCTATAGTATCTTACAAACTATTAGATCTTATTCAGCCAAAATATATTTATTAAATACTATGTATCAACTCAAAAGAAACAAAATATTGCAAAACTTATTAACTCTTTCATAAAGGATTAGTCAAACCTTCTCTAAACCTCATAGGATCACTAACAAATTTTTTGTTTTTAAGTGTGGAATTAACTTTTTTACAAACACTTTAACTGTTAGAGTAGGGTTCCTGTTGACGTGCGTCTTGGATCAACAAATTAACAAAATATGTAAATATAACGACGTGGAAATTAGAGGAACACTTGGAAATATGAAAAGTGACTAATTCTCTTTTGATATATTGAAGACCGAGCGAGCTTGTCCGGTCGGTTTTCGTCTCTCAATTTTAATATTACAAGCTTTATAGTAGTATTATCTCACTTACCTTTTTCCTAATAAATGAAGTTCTATTTATACTAATATAATTAGTGGGCTAATCATCATTACATCTAGCCTAATAGTGGATAATAGTGGGACACGTGTCTTCTCCCTGGTGTGCATGAGGCGCATCTTGGTATGTGTTGAGAGAAACTTGTTGACTTGTCCTGCGTTGACTAGTTGATAGGTGACATCTTGATACCCACTGGAATGTTGAATCCACTTAGTGGGAGATTTGTTGAGTGGAGCACTTGCTTGATCTTGTTAGGTTGTAGTGGACCGAGCTTGGTTCGTGCCACATCATCGGCTTGTTGCTTACGTCATCCTGGTCGGTCCACGTTAACTTCAATGCGACTTACGTCATCATTTTGAATGGCCACGTGGACTTATTTTTGTCCATTTCGGCTTGGTATCATCAATGGCCCCAAATTTAATTCGATGAGAAGATTCTTTGAACCGAATTTAAACTTAATTGGAAAGAGAAAATCCCGAGAAGTCAAAACGTCGCTAATCTTGTACACCTGTCCCATCAATGTCGGAACGGGCGCGTGGTGAGTCCCATGATGGCGCATACGTGGCATCCTTTTGTTGGACCATCATTGTCGCGGAAGCGTGGGGGCGTGATTGCAGTTTTTGATTTAAAAAAGACGCGCTTACCCCCTCTGGTGCGAAGCTTACGAGGAAGTTAACCTATAAATACCTCTTTTCCTCTTTCATTTCCTACTTTTGTATCCATTTCCTTGAGTAGCATTTGCGAGACCGAGCAAGAGATTTGGTCGGCCTTTTAGTCTGAGGAGCTCAAGAACACTTAGGTAACTTTCCAAATTCTTCCTTTCTTTTTTTTCTTTCCTTTTTTCTTTTCTCGGAGAGCATGTCCTATTCGACGATAGCCAAAACCGAGATTTTAGCGCTGAGGTTGAGATTGAGGATCCTCCATCCGCGACCCTTTGTCTCGTGAATCCTTCACGAAAGAGAGATAACACCAGAAGGTTCCAATATCATCGACCTTTCCAATTCAAGCCATACCACCAACCTAAGTTCGTTAGAGACGACGCACATAATTTTCAACCTACTCCCGTAACAATATTCCGGGAGGGTCAAGTGTATAAGTCGGGCTTATCTCGGGAGGAGCCAGTGAGGAAGTAGGGAGTTGATTAAGACGCAGGATTCCGCAGAACATATGGATTACTGAGCGTGATGGACGTGAGAAGGTTAGGATGCTTGGAGGGCACATATGTAGAGGTCCCAGCAATGGGGAAGATCAAGGTGGTGCAGGGCTGGCCGTACATAGAAATGGGGATCCAAGGCCGGGTGATGGGCCTCCGTTGCGTGTGGTAGAAGGGTAGGCTCGGACTGATCGAACGCGAGCAAATAAGTTTGATGATGCGGCGGGAGAGTTGGACGCCCTGCGTGAGAGGCACATGATTCCTTCGACGGTGCATTTTTGGTTGTCGGATCATCTTTGAGGTACTCGAGCACCGTCGGGGGTGTATCGCCATGTATGCCCACAACCTTTTGTATGGGCCGAGGTTCCCTGCTGGCCGATCACGAAGTGGTTCGGGAAGTGGAACTGTCTTTGTCCCAGTGCATCGATGACCTGGGGTCGAGATAATTGGGCTACTTGTTCTCTTTTCTCTTCAAAAATATCTGCGCGCCACATTTCGACGACTTAAATGAGCTTTTCGTTTGGAAGCGACCCCGGACGGCGTCCTTTGGGGTGGTACTATGCGGAGACCCGACCCGCTACCCGGATGGGTGGTCTTAGGCCTTCCGCAATCCTTGAAGGAGTGGAAGGATAAGTGGTTACCGGGTCGGTGGGATCGACGGACTCGCCCGGGGGACTCGTTTCTACCCCCTCCGCTCGAATTCCGATCTGATTTTTATTAAGTGTATCTCTTTCTTTGAATTTTCTAACATTTTTTCAAATCATTAATTCTTTATCCCTTTCCGTGTAGGGAATCGTCCTCCTCTCGAGCCGCTTTGCCGCTTTTATCAATCGGTTGGAGAATATCCAGGCATTGGCTGCCCCGGATAGAATGATACAAATTTTGGCCACGGAGGGAGAGTTGGCTGGCGGCCGACTTTCGGAGAAGGTTGCCAAACGACTCGGAGGGTGAGCAAGAGGTGGCCGAGGAGGAGCAAGGTAAGGAGTCCGCAGTAGAGCGAAGAGGAACGCTGGAGCGAGCATCAATCGCAAGGACCGAGCAGGTCGAATCACCTCCCCGAGGCTGATCCCCTCGAGCGCAAGTGCCTTCGATGGCCGAGCGGTGAATGACAGATCAAACTTCGGGTAAGTATCTTTTCGGTTTTCTTTGTACTTTGACGTTTTCTTTTGCCTTCTTTTTTATATTTTTTACATTCATTGTAGGTCGATCGGAGTGGACGTTTTTGCTCGCCTTTGCCGGGTAAAGCGGATCATTAGCTACGCGTGGGATAGGGGCGGTTGTAGGCGGACCGCCAAAATAGACGCGGAGAGACAGGCCGAGATCCGGCGTAATAAGCGCCCGCGACGAACGATGAGGAGGAGCAACCCCGTTGCGGAGGAGAAGGGGTGGAGTTGTAATAAATGAGCCCAACCAGGCGAGAGGACCGGGCCGACTCCTCGGTGTCCCGATCGACATTCCTTCCGGAAGAGATGTTGAATGAGGCTCGTCGGCGGGCATTTTCGACGATTTGGGGAAGGAGGCCCACTTTATTACTCCAAATCTTGGTCGGGAGGATTCTTGCGAGGGGATGGCGGTCGGAGGCCCCGGTGGTTCATTGAGTTTGCCAAGTGCTCAACACCAACATAGGAGCGGTGGCGGCTTTGCACTGAAGCCGGTTTAGCGCGGATATGCCTGCCCGAGCTTGGACTACCGGGATTGAAGATTTTTGCAAAGAGACCGACCGGGAGGAGAAAGCACAAGATGCCATGGGCTGGCCCCGTGAGGATCATTGGCACCCTATGGAACATGATTGGGCAAGTTTGCGACCTGAGAGACGCCATAGTAATCTGCGGGAGGCTCATGATAGTCTCCTCGGGGTTCAAGCGTCCTTGGAGTCTCGGACAAGGCGGCCGAGTGGCGGTCAATAAGCGCTAAAGGCCGACGAAGAGCTCCGAGTAGAGGTCGGCGATTGAGGAAGGCGGTGGCCACGCATCCCGGGAGCCGGAGAGGCGGCCGAGATCCGAGGAAATAAAGGAGGCCCTTCGGAAACAATTGGAGAAAGCTCAGGCGAGCCCGTTCGAGCTTATAAGCGATGCAGGGAGTATGCCTACATGCCGACTTGTGGGCATGCGACTAGTATTGAAGAGATCCTTGGGGACCTTAAGAAGAAAAGACCGTGGCCGCCCTGGAAAAAGAGCGGATCACCAAAGTGGTCAGTGATGATGTACAAGGCGATCATCATCTTGGTCGGAAAAAATGAAATACCCCGTTGGTCGGCCTTGTCGGATCTCTGCAACTTTCGGACCTATTTTTCAAAGATTCGCGGCTTCTCGGTTTCTCGCCTTTCTCTTTCGAACGGACCAGTTGTCCTCAACCCCAAGTTGGTGTTAATCAATGTCAGGATCTCCTGTCCCAGATTTTCATTAAGAGGTGGTAAGCGAGCCGGATTGGCTGCTCGCTCCGGATTTGTACCAGGAGCGATGGGCGGTTGTGGTGGCAACTCGTGAACATATCTTTTCAGGCCTCCCCTCTGCACTATTCTCATGATCTCTCGAATGAGATCCCTGCATTCATCTATTTCATGTCCAATGGACTTATGGTAACAAAGATCATCTGCTATTGTCTAGTTTGGAAGGATCCGGATGGTGGCAGGAGATTTAAGCCCTTGATGTCGTTCCAAATGGCTGATGGGGTGTGGGTTAAAGTGCTCCTCATCGCCGCTACTTCGGCGCGGACTTCCTGGTACGAATTGTATCCTGTGGTCTGATTCTCTGCAAAAGATTTGAATCCCGAACCGGATCTGGAAGTAAATTCTTTCTTGCCATCTTTTTGGCACCCTGAGTTTCTGTTGGGTCATTGGTCATTGGCCATGGCTTCCTCGGTGCATATATGATGCTGCTGCGGATGAGGAACTCTTGGAATATGGTTTCCCTCGACTCGGGGATGGCATAGTTGAAATGAGTTTGGTGCGAGCCCGACCATGGCGGCTATGAGCATTGCGTCGTCAGAGACAAGCTCTATTTCTCGGTTGCTTGTTGAACCGCAATGTAACTATTCAATGTCTCATCCTTGCCCCGCTTAATGTTCACAAGGAGTCCTTCCGGTGCCGCACGAACCTCGGCCGTCGAGTAGGTGGTAAAAGCGGGCATCAAATCGTTCAAGATCGAATGGATCCCCGGTGTAGGGTCCAAAACCATCGATGGGCTCGGTCGCCCCGAGTGAGTGGGAATGCTCTGCATAGAATAGCATCACTCGGGATGTACAATTCCATCCACGCCGAGTATTTGTGGATGTGAGTAGTTGGGTCGGTCTCTCCATCATACATACCGATTTGGGGAACTCAACTCCATGGGAAGAGGAGTTGAAAAAATATGGAGCGAAGGGTGACACGACGTCTGTCCGCCTCTCACTTTAGGGTTGGCTCATCTTGAGGCATCATCGGGGTTTTCTCAACTCGTTCAAACGGCGTCGAAGCGTAATATCTCCGTCTCTCATTCGTTAATTGGGAGGGCCTTGAGCCCGGTTGGCCTGGCGGTTCTGTCATCATCGGAAGTCGAGCCTGGAAAAAATGGACTACGCAGGCCATTCCCGGTGGTCGACCCCAGCGCCAGAAAAATCATCGAGCGGGCCCGACGGGCGCGCTCAAGTAATCTGGTGATGATTCAGCCACCCTGGCTATGTTCGCCCGCATCGTCTCGCGGTCTTCTTCTATCACGTCTTTTATCGGGTTGTCTATTTCTAGAATTGACTTCTGGTTGTCATTGTTGTGATGTTGGATCTTGTGTGTTGGCGTTTGTGTTTAGTGGTGGATTTATTGGTGGGGAGGCTGTATTTGTGGTGGATTATTCGCAAGTGTTTGGGTAAAAAGCTGATTTATCCGTTGAATAAAATTTGGGTTGGCAAGGAGTCGCGAGGGCAATAAAGCCGCCCCGACCCAACGAGGTATTTTTGGCCATTGGCATTTTGGCCATTCTGAGTTTCTTGGGGGTGGATCTTCGTTTCTCGCAAATTTCTGGAATTCTCACTCATTTTGGCGGGAAAAGTGAAATGAAATACCTTATCGGAATAGCTTGGATGTCTCGAAAAGTTAGCTGGACCAAATGAGCCCTCCTTCTAGCGCCAATTTGTTGACGTGCGTCTTGGATCAACAAATAAAATATGTAAATATAACAACGTGGAAATTAGAGGAACACTTGGAAATATGAAAAGTGGCTAATTCTGCCTTTGATATATCGAAGATCGAGCAGATCTTGTCTGGTCAGTTTCGTCTCTCAATTTGAATCTTACAAGCTTTATAGTAGTATTATCTCACTTACCTTTTTCCTAATAAATGTGGTTCTATTTATACTAATACAATTAGTGGGCTAATCATTATTACATCTAGCCTAATAGTGGGATAATAGTGGGACACGTCACACGTGTCTTCTCCCTGGTGTGCATGAGGCGCATGCTGGCCATGTGTTGAGAGGAACTTATTGACTTGTCCTGTTGACTGGTTGACAGGTGGCATCTTGGTCT
The DNA here is from genome assembly GCA_016081115.2 of Rehmannia glutinosa. Taxonomy (NCBI): domain Eukaryota; kingdom Viridiplantae; phylum Streptophyta; class Magnoliopsida; order Lamiales; family Orobanchaceae; genus Rehmannia; species Rehmannia glutinosa. The sequence continues at coordinate 77,469 of JABTTQ020000385.1, read as the reverse complement.
GCCACTGAAATGTTGAATCCACTTAGTGGGAGATTTGTTGAGTGGGGCACTTTCTTGATCTTGTTAGGTTGTAGTGGACCGAGCTCGGCTCGTGCTACGTCATCAGCTCGGTTGCTTATGTCATCCTAGTCGGTCCACGTCAACTTCAACGACTTATGTCATCATCAGCTGAATGACCACGCCCGTGAACTTATTTTTGTCCAGCTCGGCTCAGGTATCATCAGTTCCTAAAAACTCCTTGCTTAGTAGTATAATTATTTAAGCTACTGAAAAGACATATTAGAGTACTAAGTCTAAGATGCCCTTTTAATGTATCAATCTTGGTCGATCAACATGTCTTTTCCGCCCATCCCCCTCAATAAATGATGCTTTATCTTCCCATTTCTATGACACGCGCGAAGTTATATTTATATGTATTTATCATTGCGAGCATACATTACAATCAGGCTAATTTATTAAACTAAAGCCATTTGAAAATGTAATTAACCATAAGGCCAAAAAAAAAAAAATTAAATATTAGGTGAAAACATAGGTTGCACCTCTGTTTTCTCAATTTTTATTTTTTTAATAATATTTTGAGAAAAGTTTCTCTATTTTTTTGAAAAATTTTAAAAAACATATTTTTAATTGAATTAATTTCAGTTATAATTTTTATTTTAAAAAATTAGTTTAACTAAATTATTTCTTCACAAATTTGAAAATATATACACCATTTTTCTGATCAGAACTATTTTTTGCTCAAAATTTGAAAAATACTTGAATTTAGAATGAATTTAAAACACAACTTGAAAAAATGAATTTAAATTAATTTTTTTACTTTTTAAATTTGAAAATACATATATCATTTTTCGGATTAGTGCATCGATTTTGCTCAAAATTCGAAAAAATGCTTTAATTTAAAATGACTTTAAAAACACAACCGGATTAGCAAAACATCAATTGTCTTACAAATCAAATCCGAATCATCAATCGAGTAAGCGTGGTTTAGATTTTATTATGTAACCCAATTGCAATACAACATTATGTTTCCCTACTCCGGTTGTGTTTTAAATTCATTCTAAATTCAAGCATTTTTTCAAATTTTGAGCAAAATAGTTACAACCCCAAAATTGGTGTATATATTTTCAAATTTGTAAAACAAAAATTCAGTTAAACTATTTTTTTAAATCAAAATTATAAATGAATTTAATTCAATTAAAAAATCTGTTTTTATTCGAAAAAAAGAAAAACAGAGAAAACAGAGGTGCAACCTCTGTTTTCACCTAATATTTAATTTTTTTTTGTTTTTGGCCTTATTTGCTTAATTACATTTTTAAATGGCTTTAGTTTATTAAATTAGCCTAATCTTTGTGTATGGACAAAGATAAAAGGCTAATTTATTAAACTAAAGCCATTTAAAAATGTAATTAACCAATGATGGCTCAAAAGCTACTCTAGAAAACCATAGGCAAGTGCACTATCGTTTTGTAGTATAGATTATTAGTCTGCCGAGTGTCATTCCCACGAGGATTGTAAGTACTAATAATTACCGTCTTTTTGTTATTTAATCTAGCAATTTTCGAGTTTTGTTTGTTTAATGAAAATGAAAAATAGAGAATTTTAAAATAATTGCAACTTACAAAAGATCAAATAAAAATAGATTGTAGAATTAAGAAATCAAGAGTTAGAAATGTGTTTGAATGTAAATCCCTCTAGAATGTTTTTGTGATTTAACAAGATAAAAATACAACCATAATCCCTTAAGCAAAAACCAACCTCTTTTAATAAAATCTCATGTTTCATGGACCGTAGAAATTCCCGATTTAAGTTAAACCCTCTATCGAGCGAATAACTTCTAATCTCAAGTTGATTAACTCAAATCTCTTTCTAGTTAAAACCCCCAAGACAACATTATAACGATTTGTGAATTCCCATATTAGGTTTGACCCTAATCCAGAAGATTTATGTCGTCCTATATCTAGGATTGCATGCAACTCTTTTCACTTATATAGGTTCTATTTCACCATGAATCTCTCGATTTCCCGGATGAAAAATAAACTTCAAATCAATATTGCGCATATACCAATTTGAATGAATAAAGCATAATATAAGTGAATCACACAAAACATGAAGATTTTATTAAAAACATACAAACCTTAATCACAAATTCATTCTAGAGTTCATTACATTCAAACACTAGAAATTTAGCTACACATGGCTTTGACAAAAGAGTATACTACACAAGAAGATATGAATAAAATGAACATGGTGTACTTAGCTCTTATTCAAGACCAATACAAGACTTCCTCCTTGGTTGATTGCAATGATGTTGAGCTCCAAGCCTTCTCCTCTATTGCTCTTCAACTTCCAACTCTACCTCTCTTTTATCCTCTTAATGTATTTTGCTTTGAAACTTAGAATATACAATGAATATACAATGAATCTCTCTATCAATGAATACTACATGAATTTATATCTTTCCAACTCAAACTCTTGGCTTTTATAGGCACCATCTTTGTGAAAGAACACATCAATAATGCTAACAAATGCTCCACTTCCATGGTTGTTGGTTGAATCATTGTGTGCACATTCATTGTTGAGTTGGTTGAATCATTGTGTGCACATTCATTGTTGAGTTGGTTGAATCATTGTGTCCACATGACAATTGAGGGAATAATAGAGCTTGGTGCATCAAAATGAGGTGTAAAAGTTGCTCAAAGGTTGTCAAAAAGCACAAAGGGAAAGTCTCCATAATTTCCGCCAAAGAAAAACCAGTCTGGACGAAAAGCACGCCCGTGCTTTAAAAGCACGGGCAGGCCATGTTTTCGGATTTTTCCGAACACGGCCGTGCTTGAAAAGCACGGCCTGGCCGTGTTTGGTACGTCGGGGTCGAAAAATTGCTCGTTTTTTGACTTCTAAAAAGCACGGTCGTGCTTAAAAACACACCCTGCCCGTGTTTGACTGAAAATGCCCCGAAATGACGCGTTTAGCTTGGGATTTTGAGTGTTTTTGCATCCAGAAACCCCCGGGTATGTTTTGACATGAAACCATGGCCCAAAAATTCACCAAAACAGCTCCAAATCATCAATCTACATCAATAAAAGCACCTCGGAGTAATGTGAACTATGTACAATCAAACATTTATGAAACTAACAATAAAATAACTCAAATCATACTTAAATATACACATAAAACATGTATAAAAAGACCCTTATCAAACCACCTCCAACTTTGAACTTTGCTTGTCCTCAAGCAAAACATTAAATCAATAAGAATGGTTCAATAAATTACAACACACAAGGAATTTTTTTTTCAACACATTGAACACAAGCGATCAAGTTCTTAGCCTTCTCAACCCGAATTAACCATTCAAGTAAAAACACGGTTTTGCAAAGCGATCGACTGTCAATAAAGAACTGTAACATCAGCAGGCATTATTCAAACTTGAAATCATCACTCCACAAATATTGATAGTTATGAATAACTTCAATTCAATAATGTCATGAAAATACAAGAATTCAATAGATCATTGTAGTTAGCCTACTAGTCATATATCCAAGCTTCTTGAACTTTTATTGGAATGAGAATTCAAGGAATATACATTCTCCCTTTCGATTTTTTTTTTTTCGCATTTTTTTTTTTGTAGGTCCTTTCGAGGCATTCTTCCACTAGGTTTATATTTTGAATTTTCGTTCAAACACTCCTAGGGTGGTTTCCCATACTCATATTTGTGTCGCCGTTTTACGTAAAAGATAAACATGGGGCTCATGAATGCTCCTAGTTACTAAGCAACAACAAATAGAGGAGTATAACCTCGATTGGATTCCCTTTTTTTTTTCTTCTTTTTTTCATTTGTTTTTTTTTCCACAAGTTTGGTATAACAACTAGTTAACCACCACTAAATCATGAATTCTCAAACGTTCATAACACTAAGCTTTGTCGTAAATGTCTTAACAAATCAAGTATTATGGAGTTGTAAATCTCGTCAAAATTTAGCACACATCTACATCAATCTATTCTAGACAATCAATTGCTTCACATTGAAAACATAAATCAAAAAGTTAATTTTGGTGTGATTGGGCTAAGTTATTGACTAGCAACCACTCAATTTGTAAAAAAAAAAAAAAAAAAAAATACCTCTTGTCGACAAACTAAAAATAAAAGCAAGCACACACAAAACTAAGAATGTAATTGCACCCACCTCCAACTTTAAAGGTTCACATTGTCCTCAATGTGAAAGAAAGAGATGAATGAACACAAACAAAACACTCAAAAATCAACCACATTAGAAGAAAATAAAAGAGGTAGAAAAGAAAAATACGACCTTACTAGAAGAGTGAAATCGGTATTGAGCGACCATTGGATTGTTTAAGACGGGACCTTCATCGGCATCTTCATACCTAATCAAGGATACACAACTCGAATACCGTGAATTCATCAAATATAATTTTTTTTTTTTTTTTTTTTTTTTTTTTTTGAAATTTTTTTTTATAATAAAAACACTACCGTGCTTTTTGTGTTCTATCACGATTTTTTTTTTCAAAAAATTTTTTTTTTTTAAAAAATTTTTTTTTAAAACACTACTGGTGTGCTTGAAAAGCACGACGACACAGGCGTGTTGATGCGATTTTTTCTACAAAACCTTGGATTTTTTGAACACGGCCGAGTATGTTCGCGAATTGAGTGAACACGGCCGTGCTTTTTAAAGCACGGTGGCCAGACCGTGTTTTTTTTTTTTTTTTTTTTTTTTTCAATCCCAAGCAATAAAAAAATTAAGTAAAAGAAAATGCACACAAAATGCTGCGGGTTTTCCTCCCGGTTAAGCGCTTTTAAAGTCGTATAGTTTGGACCGTTTAGCCAAATGTGGAGATTAGTCGGTGGAGCTTTGGACTTATGAAAATCCCTTAGGTATTTAGTAGTATTACCTCCAACTTTATGCTTCAAAATGTGATCTTTGAACTTTCCGGTCCCCTTTTCGGGCATAAGCTTCCAACATGGACTTTGAACAACACTTTTCTCCAAGAGATTTTTAGATGTCTCATCGTGCAACGAAATTGAAACGAAAGCGAACAAGTAGTATCCTTTTCAATATCAACATGAATTTTAAAATTACTTGTTCATCTCCCACCCTCAAAGTTAATTTTCCCTCATGCACATCAATGATTGATTTTGCCGTAGCCAAGAAAAAACGCCCAAGAATTAGAGGAACCTCAATATCATCATGCATGTCAAGAATAACAAAATCAACTCGGGAATGTGAATTTATCGATCTTGACTAACACATCATTAATAATACCTCTAGGATGTTTAATCGATTTATCGGCTAAGTGTATGTCCATCCTAGTAGATTTCGTTCACTTAATCCCATATGCTTGAATGTTTCATAAGACATCACATTGATACTAGCTCCTAAGTCGGCTAGTGCTCTATCAACAGTAAACCATCAATTGTACAAGGGATAATAAAACTTCCCGGATCATTACATTTTTGTGGTAGATTATTGGAAGAACATTTATCATTCAATTGCACATTTGATAGTTCGTTAAGCTTATTTTCATTAGAAATGATGTCATTTAGATCCTTAGCATGCTTTGAAAGAGGTTGAACAAATGGAATATTAGTATGTAGTTGCTTGAATGACTCAAGGTACTTACCAAATTTGTCCTCCCTTCTATCTTCTTCTGTTAGACTCCTAAGGGATCTTGGGCTTGTATTCGGCGACCACCTTTTTCATGGGCTTTTCTTCATGTTTGTCGTCCTCCACATATTTACGCATGGTGGCGTTGGCATAATCATGATCATGTGGAAAATCGATGGTGATTGCCTTTACGTGCTCCCTCGGTTTGGCTCGGTGTTACCTGGCAAACTTCCTTGGGCCTTTCGGAAATCATTTTTGCAATCATCTGTTGGTTTTCCAGATTATGGATAGATGCCTCTTGATTTCTCAAGGATGTTTCCACCGGAATCGGGTATCTGTGATTGCACAAACTTTGTTATAAGATCTTCCAAGTTTGGCTTACCTTGATTTGGCAAAATCCGAGACGTGTGTAGATCGGGATTGGGATTAGGTCGTGGTTGGCCTTGGTTTCCCCAACCGAAATTAGGATGTTGTCGCCACCCAGATTGTATGTGTTGTTGTAAGGATTACTTGGGTAATTTCGCCTTGATTACCAACGTAATTAGCCTGCTGTCGGTGTGAGGTATTGTGTGTGGGCGGTCGATGATTATGCAATCCTCCGCAAGTTTCACAAGATAAAATATGCGGCGGTGGTGGTTTAGGAGCTGCTAGATCGTCGATCTTTTGGGTCAAAGCTTCGACTTGTGCAGCTAGTGTAACCACTGCATCTGCATTATAAACGCCCACTGCTCACAGGTTTACCTCGTGACGGGATTGCCATTGATAGCCATTCATGGCCATTCCCTCTATCGATCTTGGGCGCTTCGGTGTTTTATTGTTCAAAGTTCCCCCACCGCGATCAATCATTTGCCTTGTTGACGAGAGTAGCCCATTGTAAAATGTTTGGACTTGCATCCAAATAGGAAGACCATGATGTGGGCATTTTCGCAGCAATTCTTTGAATCTCTCCCAAGTGTCGTACAAGGTCTCGTCGTCTTCTTGAGTGAATGAAGAGATTTCATTCCTCAATCGTGCGATTTTGGTGGTGGAAAATATTTCAAAAGGAACTTTTCGCCATGATGCTCCATGTTGTGATTGTTCCTTTGGCAAAGTATTTAGCCATTGTTTAGCCCGTCCCACGAAGAGTAAACGGGAATAGGCGCAACGGATGGCATCGTCGAGACTCCATTTATTTTGAAGGTATCACAAATTTCGAGGAAATTTGCGATATGATTGTTCGGATCTTAAATCGATAGGCGTCAAATTGAACAAATTGTTGCACCATTTGAATGACATTTGGTTTGATTTGAAATTATTGGGTTGCAACACCGCCTTACGATACTAGACGACGCATCACCGTCCCATAGATGGCTTGGCGTAGTCGCACATGGTTCTTTGTTGTTCATCCGCCATATCGGGATCCTTGCTTTCGTTAATATCCTCCTCGTGGTCCGTACTAATACTTTCCTCTGTGTTGCTTCCGGCGGTCTCGCTTCCAAATTCGGCGACGAGTAGGCATGCATGCATCATGTAAATAAGGAGGATAAGTATAATCCAATACTTACAAAGATAGATACCTAGAAAGACAAATGATGAAATAAAAAAATGATTAAATTAACAAAAATAAGGGGTTCTTAATATTACAATCCCGAAACGGGCGCCAAAAAAACTGCAGTACTCAATAATCTATACTACAAAGCGATAGGTGCACTTGCCTATGGTTTTCTAGAGTAGCTTTTGAGCCATCAAGTTTTTGACGTTTTACGCATGGCGGTATTCACCAAGAACGCGCCAAAAACTTGATGGCTCAAAAAGCTACTCTAGAAAACCATAGGCAAGTGCACCTATCGTTTTGTAGTATAGATTATTGAGTACCGAAAGTGTCATTCCCACGAGGATTGTAAGTACTAATAATTACCGTCTTTTTGTTATTTAATCTAGCAATTTTCAGAGTTTTGTTTGTTTAATGAAAATGAAAAATAGAGAATTTTAAAATAATTGCAACTTACAAAAGATCAAATAAAAATAGATTGTAGAATTAAGAAATCAAGAGTTAGAAATGTGTTTGAATGTAAATCCTCTATAATGTTTTTGTGATTTAACAAGATAAAAATACAACCATAAGCCCTTAAGCAAAAACCAACCTTTTTTAATAAAATCTCATGTTTCATGGACCGTAGAAATTCCCGATTTAAGTTAAACCCTCTATCGAGCGCGAATAACTTCTAACCTCAAGTTGATTAACTCAAATCTCTTTCTAGTTAAAACCCCCAAGACAAAGATTATAACGATTTGTGAATTCCCATATTAGGTTTGACCCTAATCCAGAAGATTTATGTCGTCCTATATCTAGGATTGCATGCAACTCTTTTCACTTATATATGTTCTATTTCACCATGAATCTCTCGATTTCCTGGATGAAAAATAAACTTCAAATCAATATTGCGCATATACCAATTTGAATGAATAAAGCATAATATAAGTGAATCACACAAAACATGAAGATTTTATTAAAAACATACAAACCTTAATCACAAATTCATTCCGAGTTCATTACATTCAAACACTAGAAATTTAGCTACACATGGCTTTGACAAAAAGAGTATACTACACAAGAAGATATGAATAAAATGAACATGGTGTACTTAGCTCTTATTCAAGACCAATACAAGACTTCCTCCTTGGTTGATTGCAATGATGTTGAGCTCCAAGCCTTCTCCTCTATTGCTCTTCAACTTCCAACTCTACCTCTCTTTTATCCTCTTAATGTATTTTGCTTTGAAACTTAGAATATACAATGAATATACAATGAATCTCTCTATCAATGAATACTACATGAATTTATATATTTCCAACTCAAACTCTTGGCTTTTATAGGCACCATCTTTGTGAAAGAACACATCAATAATGCTAACAAATGCTCCACTTCCATGGTTGTTGGTTGATTCATTGTGTGCACATTCATTGTTGAGTTGGTTGAATCATTGTGTGCACATTCATTGTTGAGTTGGTTGAATCATTGTGTCCACATGACAATTGAGGGAATAATAGAGCTTGGTGCATCAAAATGAGGTGTAAAAGTTGCTCAAAGGTTGTCAAAAAGCACAAAGGAAAGTCTCCATAATTTCCGCCAAAGAAAAACCGGTCTGGGACGAAAAGCACGCCCGTGTTTTTAAAAGCACGGGTAGGCCGTGTTTTCGATTTTTCCAACACGGCCGTGTTTGGTGCGTCGGTCGAAAAATTGCTCGTTTTGACTTCTAAAAAGCACGGCCGTGCTTAAAAACACACTCGCCCGTGTTTGACCAAAAGGCCCCGAATGACGCGTTTAGCTTGGGATTTTGAGTGTTTTTGCATCCGTAAACCCCGGTATGTTTTGACATGAAACCATGGCCCAAAATTCACCAAAAACAGCTCCAAATCATCAATCTACATCAATAAAAGCACCTCAAGTAATGTGAACTATGTACAATCAAAAATTTATGAAACTAACAATAAAATAACTCAAATCATACTTAAATATACACATAAAGCATGTATAAAAAGACCCTTATCAACCAAATAAGGCCAAAAACATAAAAATTAAATATTAGGTGAAAACAGAGGTTGCAACCTCTGTTTTCTCAATTTTTATTTTTTTTAATAAAATTTTGAGATCAGTTTTTCTATTTTTTTTTTTTAAAAAACATGTTTTTAATTGAATTAATTTCAGTTATAATTTTAATTTTAAAAAAAAATTAGTTTAACTAAATTTTTACTTTACAAATTTGAAAATATATACACCATTTTTGGGATCAGAACTATTTTTTGCTCAAAATTTGAAAAAATGCTTGAATTTAGAATGAATTTAAAACACAACTTGAAAAAATAAATTTAAATTAATTTTTTTTACTTTTAAAATTTGAAAATACATACATCATTTTTCGGATAAGTGCAACTGATTTTTGCTCAAAATTCGAAAAAATGCTTTAATTTAAAATGACTTTAACAACACAACTGGATTAGCAAAACATCAATTTCCTTACAACTGAAATCTGAATCATCAATCGAGTAAGCGTGGTTTAGATTTTATTATGTAACCCAATTGCAATACAATTGATGTTTTCCTATTCCAGTTGTGTTTTAAATTCATTCTAAATTCAAGCATTTTTTCAAATTTTGAGCAAAAAATAGTTACAGTCCAAAAATGGTGTATATATTTTCAAATTTGTAAAAAAAGATTCCGTTAAACTAATTTTTTTAAAATCAAAATTATAACTGAATTTAATTCAATTAAAAAATCTGTTTTTTAAAATTTTTCGGAAAAAGAAAGAAAAACAGAAAAAGAGGTGCAACCTCTGTTTTCACCTAATATTTAACTTTTTTTGTTTTTGGCCTTATTTGGTTAATTACATTTTTAAATGGCTTTAGTTTATTAAATTAGCCACGGATAATCATGAGTAACTGATAATGCACGGATATATAATTCCATCAACAAATTTAAGAATTCGTAAGGATAAAAACCAAGTAGGGACGGATCCAACATCAAACTCTTGGAGCCAGGAGGTTAAATTTTACAGTCCAAATGTTCTATTCAATTTCTTTTTTCCATTTAGTGTTTCGATACACTAGATGAATATCACGTGTATAATAACCACATCATTTTGAACAAATAACATCCATCTAATGTAGAACTATTAGTTTCCATTTCGGCGTGCGAGCTACCCCGACCGCCCAAGGGCGGGGTTGGATTGCATTTACACAGGCCCGAGATAGACCAATCTCGAAGACCGAGTTGGCCTGACTAGCCCGATTCAATTTAACTATGAAAATGTGGTTCAGGCTCAGTAGATTGGCTAGGCCAGAAATTAGAAGCCCAATTAAATCTCGATTTGGCTCGGCCCAATTCAATTTTTTCATCGGTCCTATGGGCGAGGTAGGGGTCGCAAATGAACCAAGCCGCTCGTGAGCTATTCGAGCTCGATTCAATAAAAGCTCGTCGAGTTCGTTTAATAAGGCTCGTTAAAATAAACGAACCAAACTCAAACTTAGAGATATTCGGTTCGTTAGCTCGTGAACAAGCTCGTTAATAAGCTCGTGAATAGGCTCGATAGTAAGCTCGTATAAATTGAACTAATAGTTTGATTTTAATTTTAATTTTTCATATTTTTACTTAAGATAATATAAAAATATTTCAATAACATTAATTTTTTTGAATAAAATTTTAAGTTTTAATAAATATATTATTTATTTCAAATATAAATAATTTTATTTTTTTGTAATAAATTGAAGAATATTTTAATTTTTAATGAATATTTACTAAGATCGTTTAGGCTCGATAAAGCTCGAAAAAGTTCGTGAGCCATCAACATGTTCGATAAATTCGTGCTCGAGTTCGACTCGATAATAACGAGCCAAACTCAAACACTCAAAAGCTCGGCTCGGTTCGGTTTGATTATGGCCTCATGGGCGGGGCTCTCCACTACAAGAAAACAAGGAAATTCCAACGGAAAAATCTGCTGGAATTTGATCAATTACCGTTGGAATTATCGATTCCAACGAAAATTCCAACATAAAATGCATCGTTGGTAAAATGGCCATTGAATGGCGAAATTCCAATGGAAAAATTTTCCAACGGAATTTCCAACGTTATTTATCCATTGGAATATATAACCGCTGGAAAGAACTCAACATTTTTCAACACTAATTCCAATAGAGTTATACCATTGGAATATATTTAATCGTTGGAAAAAACTCCAACTGATTATTCCAACGGAATTATACTATTGGAATTTAGACAAATAGTATATATATGTTGGAATATTCAATTAATTTATCTCATTATCTAATATCTTCAACTTCCCAAGAGGCCACCCATCATCAATTTTCCCAAGTCAAACACATTTAACCACATAGTTTTAATATGATTGACTCGGAAGAGAATATATATTTTATTGATATGGATTATAATATCAAATCTTTTAACCCCTATTGAAACTTTTCAATGGTATTAGAATTTCAATGGAATTTTCCAACAAAGATGTTGTACCATTGGAATTCATTGAATTTTAAAAACTCCAACGAAATTCCAACGATTAATTCCAACATTTGGTTTACTATTGGAATTTTTGTTGGAATTTCCGTTGGAATTTTAAATTCAACATGAATTCAATATTTTATACCAACAATTTGTTTACCGTTTGAATTTTCATTGGAATTTTCCAACGGTATAATGTAGATTGGAATTTTCGTTGGAATTTTAAAAATTCCAACAGTTTTCTATTTAGTTGGAATTATTTTGTTGGAATTTGATTATTTTCTCAGAAATTCATGTCCTGGTCATTTGTCAGCTCTCTAATATATTGAAATCCAAATGGAAGCACATAATGAAACTGGGTTTCCCATATATGTTTTGTTATTAATGAGAAACTTTTGGTAAGTTCAAATATAAAATTCAACCAAGTCCTGATATTGCTAGTAAAATAAAGATAAAAAGGTACAAACATTCACTTTTAAGGGAAAAAAAATGCTGACTACGAATCATTAAAATATTTAGCAAGATTTATTGGAGTAATGCACAACGCATGTTCGTTAACGTCAATTTTAACAATGAGCAAATTTAATCAAAATTTAAAACTCTTTTCTCGGTAGAAGTACTGAACCAAACAATCATAAAAGAAAAATTTACAAATTCTTTGTTTTAATTTTATAAGAAAGCGCGGGAGTAAGCAAGTTTCTCTCTTGAGTATTGTTTTGATAATATCAATATATTGATAATAGTTAAAATGCGTTGACTTATCATGAATTATTATATAAGCTCCCGAAAAATCATTAATTTGAACATTATACTTGAAAATCCAAAAATATTTTAGAAAAGGGCGTCCATCGCAATGATATTTGCCACCGGTTTAAACCCGCCTGGATTATATGACTTTCATGATGTTTATTAGGGTATGATCGTCATTCAACATGCATGGTATCGGTGTTAGGCCAAACAAAAGAACATGAGTTTAAATATCACCGTCATCTATATAAAACATCCTGTCTACATGTTATGAGAGGGCGTGTTAGAGTAATTAAATATTAAACGACTCATCGCTTAAGCCTTGAAGTGTGGGATATGTATAAACAATGTGTAATTTCTATATGATCATCTATAGAGAGATATATATGTACACATACTTTTTCCAAGTCATGTGGGGCCCTTCTTAGCCCCCACCTCCAATCATCCACCCTACCAAATGGCCGAATCCACAGCTCCCACAAACGTATCATTGGGAAAGGTATGAGGGAGGAAATACAATGGGACGTTTTTGACATTGCAAACAGTGTCAGTTAGCTGAAAGGGTAGGCCCTCCCAAGATTTGAAGCAGCAACATGAAAACAACCTTGCTTTGGACATACATCTTATCACTCACTCCAACATCATAATATTTTCCCCAAGTCCACATCGGTGTCTCCACCCACAACACGTACAGGTGTGACTCTTAACCTGCATACGTAGTCCCTTCCCTCATCATATAAAATTTGCTTCTTTTTCCCTCATCCAATTAATTATATACTACATGTGTATATATAAACATATATGATATATATATTTTTGTAACTCAACTTTCAAGCTTTACGATCGACTATACGACGCAGCCTCCGCCTTCATCGCCATCGACTTGCGACCAAGGTACCGTGGGATGTGCACATATATACGGACGCCTTCACCAAGCACATGCGTTCCCAAAGATATTGATGGAGTATGAGTTTGAACTCACAACCTCAAGATCTTCACGAGAGACTTAAGTCCTTGTGGTGACCAATGGGCTAAGCTCGTTGGTTATATATGTATATATATTTGTGTGCTTGTGAGGTTGTATCTATCTAGTGGCGAAGGCCGGGGTGTGGGGGAGGAGGAGACCTCGGCCCGGCCCCCTCTTTTAATTTTTTTACTAAGTAATTTTTTTAAAAAAAATAATAATTAATTAGGATTTATATGATTTTTATATCCGGCTTACCATACTTTTGTGATCGACCCACCCTGTTTGATGTCCCTGCTATGCCACTGTGCTATTTATCTACGGAACAATCTACAAATAATATGTATATTGATGTCATGAAGATATTTATACTGCCATATTCATCAACGTCTGTGATCAAGAATAGAGACGAGCAATCATGATCTTTTCTTTTTTCTTATATATATATATATATATATATATATATATATATTATTCTCCATTTACCAAAAGGACTAGAGACGAGCAAGATATAAAGAGCATGCACGTCTGGTCAAGCTTATTTATTAAGATATATCATAAACTCCTAATTATAAGATAATTTTGGAGCTTAAAGAAATTTAATCTTGTTTTATAAATAAGTTATTGACGTGTTTGAATAAAATATATATAGCTTTAAAATATTATTAATTATATTCTCTTAATTTAAAATTATCAAAGTTGAAGAAGAATTTAAAGACTTTATTTAAAAAAGAAAGTTAAGATCTTATTTTTTTGCTTACAATATCCAAATATTTTATTTTGGGAGCTTAAAAGCTATTTTTTTGAAATATTAACCAAATACTTTAGAGATCTAATTATGAGTTCTACAACATCTGATATTAAAAGGCTTGTAAGCTCAATCAAAGGTGTTTATCTAAACTTATTTTACAGATCATATCAGCTCTAATCTTGTAAGATATTTTTGTACTTATAAAATGCTGGATTTTTTTTTGTTTTTATAAATAATGTTGAAGTGTTTAAATAATTAAATAAAATAAGGTCATGGAGCTTTCACTATGATAATAATGAGAATTTTGTAACTAAAATTATTTAAATTAATAGACTTTGTTAAAATAAGAGTTATTTTGAAAATGAGTTCGGATCTCCTTAGAGGGTGTTTGGCCTAACATATTTAAAAGATCTAATACTCTCCTATATATTATATATACATCTTATAAAATATTTTAGAGCTTATGTATTAAATGTTATTTCAAAAATTATATATTGAAGTGTTTAGGTAAAATAAGACAATGGAGCTTTTAAGTTAGTAATGATAATTTTATAATTTTAATTTTCAAAATTAAATGAGTATGTGAAAATAAAAATATTATTCTAAAAATAAATTGGGATGCGCTTACTTTTTATTTTCTAATTATCTCTCAAATAGGTTTTGCATATATATATATATATATATATATATATATATATATATATATGGGATCAAATGTGGCGGGGGCTTATCAGTAGGCGGTGTGGACTAATCCCATCCATTAATTTATCAAATCTTATGGTTCATTTTTTTTTTTGATTTTTTGTTTTTTTAATTTTTGCCCATTAAGGGCAAACTTGTCTTTATATGATCGAGTTTTCCGTTTTTTTGGTAATCGATCATCTTAAGCGATTTTCAAGGATTTGATTTATGATTTTGTTCTCGCTTTCAATAATGCACTCTCCTCCTTTTTCAAACCTCTACTATTATTCTCGTCCTTTTCTCTCTATTGTATCCTCTTTCTCTCTTGCTAAAGAGTTTTTCGTTTTTTTTTCCGAAATTCGAGCAAAATCGTCGGTGTTCTTTGCGAAATTGTTTGGTTCTTCAAGTTGTTGGTTGAGGTAAATTTTGACTTGTTTTTTTTTCTGCTCAGTTCGAAAATTCGAAGCGAGGGTTTTTCCTTTTTCCTTGTTTGGTGGCCATTTTTCGTACGGATATAATGGTTATTCTTTGATTTTTGAAGTATACTCTTTAGCGATTAGACATTTTTTGTTGGATTGTTTTGATTTCGGCCTAACTAGGGTTTAATTTTTTTCTCATAGCTTGATCTATGAGTTTTTTTTTTTTTTTTTTGGAATGTGTTGAGGGAAATATTTCAGGGTATTATTTTTATTTCTTGTTGTTGGTGTTTTGGTGTATATTTTAAGAAAAACAATGTAATTTTAGATGTTGTGTGGTGTAATTTTTATTTTAGTGGGAGGATATGTGTACTAATGTTCGTTAGGTGCGGTAGGGTTTTTGCGGAAAGGTTGTGTGTTTGTGTTTTGAAATGTGTTAGTGAAATATGTTAGTATACTCTTTTTATATTGTGCTTCTTTCTTAGTTTTTTTAGTGTACAATTATATCTAAATGATGCACTTTTAGTTGTAGTTTGATGCACATTTTCTATACTATATTGGTGTGGTGTTATTTTATCCTTGTTACAAAAAAATGAATATGTCAATCAAAGTGTAAGGGGAAAGTTAAATTTTAATGTATTGACAGCATTTTAATGGTGCATATTTAGTGATGTTGTGCGAGATGAAGATGTATTATGGTGCATTTTTAGTTTTGGTCATGTAAATAAGTAGTTCATGAAGTGCATAAACACACACATGGTATTTAAATAGTCTTTTTTGGTGCATACTTAAGGTTCATACAATGCATATTTGGTTTTTCGGTGTGCTTTTAATACATTTTTGAACATGTACATGTTTTATGTTTGTCTGTTTTGAGGTTTGCTTATATTTCTTCCTATTGTTAATGGTAGTTTGAGAAGCTTATCTAGAGAAAACCAAAAAAGACCAGAGGCGGCGGGGCGGATGACGGGGACGGAATGCTAAGAAGGGCTAAGGTAGACAAACCAAAAGAGAAATCTACGTTACCCAAGTTGAAGACTAGATCTGTGCCACCGCTTCTATCGGAAGCATTGAGTGGTCCGAATAACTTTCGGACCAAAGTCATGTGATTGAAATGGGTGTTGGAAGTTTGTTGGGGCTCAAGGTTGACGAGTATCCATCTAGCTAGGTAATTTTGGTTGGTTGATAGTTTTAACTCTATCGAGATATGAGTTAATGCTTCCGAGGGAGAGGTTCATTCACCGCGGCGAGAAGGATGTTTAGTTGGTGTTGGGGTTTTAGGTGGAACCAAAATTAACAAAAAGAAGTAAAAATATCTCAAGTTTATGAGGATTGACAACGCAATTTGATGCCAATGCGATGGGACCTACAATATTAAGGCTACGAATGTTTGTGCGAACATGCTTGAGGATAGTGAAGGAGGTGTTTAGTTTTAGAGGAACTTCATTGCTCTTGTAGATGCACAAATTATAGGCAATGCGCATGGCGCTTATATTAATGCAATTTGGTTAGGAAGTGTTTAGAGGATGTTAATGATATTTGGAACATGAATTGGTACGAGTACACTTTGAAGACTTTGATTTCTAGATGAGAGAGAAGGGCTACTACGAACTAGAAGTATTTCAAAGGGCCGTTGCTTTTTATTTATTATAAGTATGTTTTAATTTATTTTATGTTAATATTATTTTTTATAATAACATTTTTTCTTTTTTGCAATCAAGGGCTTCTACATGGATAGAGTTGTCATGTCCATTCTAGAGATCCGGAGATTGTGCCTGTGTTCGCTCGTTGACAATGGAAAACATCGGGAATATGAATCTTTGCTGAGGTCAAAATTGGGGTTTTGGCCAATGTTTTTTAGATCGCGGCAATCGCGATGAGGCCGGACCATCGTGTCGCGAACGATCAGCCGGTCCATGTTTCATTCAGGTGGTGGTGGTGTGCGGTTTTCTTTTTAACATTATGTTATTGATTTCTCTGTTAAAAAACACATCAAATGTGTAATGTAGCTTTTACCATTTAATTGGGTTGTCTATAATTTTTGATGATGTATGTTTAGTTCAAGATTATTGATGTAATTATATTGTTTTAATGGTATATTGTTAGTTATAGATTTGTATGTTTTCATTTATATGAGAATTGTTTTTGTTTTTTGTTCTTTGTAGCTGTATGATAATGCATGTTTATCATAGGAATGATGTAAAGTTAGTGTGTGAATGATATAATGTTAGGTATAGTTATATGTTTGTCCAATCTTTTAAGCATGGGTCGTGTGTGGTGTGTTAGTATATAAGTTTGTGTTAGTATATAAGCTATATACACCTAGTGATTATTTATTTGTACAATATAATTCAACCAAATAAGCACTATAAAGTTATTTTGTGTGCATTACATTTTGTTAGTGCATATCCGATTTGGTTTTTTTGGTTATGTAAATGTTTTGTGGATTAACTCTCTCGATTTGATATTGTGTAGGGTACATTGGCAATATTTTGTCCAAGTTGGCTTCGCTAGCTACGATATAATGGACATTATTCTTATCTTTGAATAATGCGTCTCGGGAGCTATCTTCTAATCCTCGACTTTGGGAAGATTGAAGTTGTGGCGAGGAAGTTGATATGCTTTTCGGCGAAAAAGCTAGTGAAGAAAGGTGGTGGCGCAGGGCTTGGTAGCGAGACTCGGCAGAATGATGCATTCGAATAATCCGGAAAATATCGCGGCTTTGGAGAAGGTTGCACAAGCAATTTGCCGACGGGGAGGAGTTCAAGAAAACGCGTCGGACGATATTCCCAACTTTAGTATTGGGTTGACACAGAAACAAATATTGCCAATTGGGACTCTATTTTGGAAACATCGCGGAAATATGTTGAGGAGAATTTGGGTGAGAACAGTGCATGGCCGGGGCGTAAGTGTATTTTTTTTTAAATCTATAGCCTTTTCTTTTTCTTATTATGTTTTTACTTATGGGTTATTATGTTTTATGTGTAGGAGGATTTGTCAAAAGATAATCTTGATGATATTTATATAGCTCGGGGTGGTGATGATGGTGTGGATGTAGGCCAGGTGATGTTGGTGTGGATGCGGGACAAGGCGATGCTGGGATTGTTGGGGAGGTTTGGCGATGTTGTAAGCGGGAATTGAGCGGTCGGTTGCGGAGGTCGACACGCCGCGAGTAAGAGAAGCCACATAAATCTGTGAAATTAACGTCGCCCTTTCTACCTACATAGGTCGAGTTTGCACAAAAGTTAAATAGGATTCACAAAGCGGTTGCCAAATGGGTTTTTGAGAATATAGGGTCCGAGAGGTTGCGTGTTTTTAGATGCATTTATTTATTTTCACTTTCGTATACTTCTTTGTTTTGATTATCAGTTTGATTCTAATTTTTTGTTAAATATATGCGGGAATGAGGTTCGTTTTAGGATGGGTGACACAATGCTATTGAGAGAGGAGTTGGAGACATTGAGGCCGAGGGAATAAGTGTTCTTTGTTATTGATGTGGTCCAAATTAATTGCTAAATGAGAAGGAGGAAGTGAGGGATGCTAACTCCCTTCTAGGTTTTTTACGACGAACTTAGTGACGGTATATGTCATAAATATTTGTGTTATAATTCTGTTTTTTGGACATATAACTTATCT
The DNA here is from genome assembly GCA_016081115.2 of Rehmannia glutinosa. Classification (NCBI taxonomy): domain Eukaryota; kingdom Viridiplantae; phylum Streptophyta; class Magnoliopsida; order Lamiales; family Orobanchaceae; genus Rehmannia; species Rehmannia glutinosa. Next base: position 58,665 of record JABTTQ020000385.1, on the reverse strand, counting down.
TCAAAATTTGTGTATTTTCACCAAGGATAATGGTGCACATATGTTGTGTTTTTGGTGAATAGATAGTAATAAAATGATGCACACTTAGTTAAAAAATGATATAGAATGGTGCACATATCGGTAATATGGTGCACAATTATAAAATGATGTACATTGCATCTTTATAGGTTTTTAGATGATGTACAATTAGTCATAAAATGATGTCTTCGTTAGTTATAAAATGGTGCAAAGTTCGGTCATTATATGGTGTACGATTATGTATGAACTAATGCACATTTACTTATATTATGGTGTATAATTAGTTACATAATGTTTTTGCACAATTGGTTTTAAAGAGTTAAGTGGTAGTCATTATATGATGATTCATATTTTTTATTTGCAATTGATCTTTGTTATGTCTCCTGGTGATGGTCCGAGTGAGGAAAGGGTTCGGCTATGTTCTCGGAATCTTTTGACGCTGAATTTATGGACCAACCGCGGTTCATTTGCGGGCCGTTGAAATGAAAATGGCTTATGATTTTAGCGATTTGATTTTGTTTCTTTTTTGTTTTGGTATGACGTCTTTTATTTGTTGTTCTTTTTCGTTTTCTTCCCTATTTGTAAGAGTGAACATATTTTCGTGATATGCATCAACATAAAGAAGAGGTATTGTAACATTCTGGACAACTCTTCATCGGTGATACCAGTTGTGACGTATGAAAAAATGCCTGAGAGACCGGTAATTTTTAGCATTAATTTTGTCCATTAGTTTTGATTTAGTTTGGTGATCGATTGGTTATGTGATAATGTTCTTTTAGCATGCTTTTGGTGCACATGCACAAATGTTTTTTGGTGCATTTTGTTAGTTATTTTTGTTTTTCTATTTTTTGTTAATAGATTTTTGGTATGAGTTTTGGTATGTGTTTTGATTGGAGGCACTTTCTCAATATTTGCTCGCGCGTGGGTGTTACTAGGCATCGCGTGTTGTTGAAAAAATGCTCCCCATCTAGACTTGCTATGTCGTGGAGGGATGCGGAAAATAAAGTGGAGTGTGGGGTCTATGTGATGCGGCACATGGATACCTACATGAGCGTTGAAGAAATGTAATTGTGGATTTGATAATATCGATGCTACTCGATTCGCACGGCCGGGGGACATTGTATTGTCATGCAATTCTAATCGATAATTTGAACCAAGAGAAGGGAAGGGTTTTAGATTTGGCCAAGTTCTTGAATGATAAGAATAATTGATAGGCCATGTACACAATGCATTTTTAAATGCACGAGTTTAATGGCCATGTACACAACAATTCACGATTAAAATATTTAGATTGTAACGTCTTTGCGTTTTTGAAAAGTATAAAATCTGAATCTAATTAAAAATGGGGGTGCTCATTTTGTTGGTTGATCGGGACAAATACGCTATTGTGTGATGTAAATTTGCCACAGTACCGCATTTTCTTGTTAGTTTGGTACTTGCACGGATTGCTTTTTCTTTCGACTCAGATCCTCGCTTTTAATTCAGCTCCCACGCCCTTGTTACGTGCTTGTTGTGGTAGCAATACTAAGATGTCCATTTGAGAAGTAGAGCGCAATAAGTTTCAATTAGTGTTTGCTTGCTACCAATTTGCTACTCTTCTTGGTCTTGAGCTAACTTGTCCTTGTGTTCGGATAATAAGTGTGCTAATTCGGCCAATTTTTCCACTCTCCTTTTACAAGTCTTATGCGGTTGTGGAAAGTTGACCACAATTCATTTAGAGTTGTGGTTGCTTTTTCCCCACCTTCGAATTCGTATAGTTCACCGATTGTTGTTGATGGATGTATGGATGCCATTTTCATCCATCGTGGTACATATTTGTTTGGAATTTGCTTGAGGTCCTTGAATACAATGAAGATGTCTTGACACAAAATCCTGTGCATTTCGAACATCTTGCGGCTACACATTGCGCTTGTTTGTTCTTTTTGATGATGATACATTAAAAATTGCATCATTTTCGTCTCTTATTGTGTAGGAATAGTTGCCACACTTTCTTGTGACCATATGAACTAAACATTTGTAATAGGCTAAGGCTGCAATCTCTAGGCTTATTTTTTGAAAAATAGCACGTGTGTACAATATTCTTTGTATGTTTTTCAATGTCCAACCGTGTCTTGCATTCGGGATGAGAGTGTCACACATGTCGTTGTTTAGTTTGTGTCTTTGCGTGTGTCGCTGCGAATCCATTGCACTATCAAAGTGCATGAAGAACACTACTAAATTGACTTGCGGGTTTGTAAACCCGCCAACCAACTGTTCATGCTTTACGACCGTGGCGTAGTTCACTTTGTTTGCCAAAAATATTTTGGTTCATACAACCGCAAGTGTACAATATAGTTTGAGAATAATGGCAAGCAAGGTCGTATTCCTTAGGGATTGAATCTCAAAACACTTAGGCTATAATAATATCGTATTCCAATTTTATTGAAGCGACCGAAAATCGAGTTATTTTAATCTAAGGAAAAATCAAAAAATAAGAAAAATAAAAAGAAATAAATTTGTGAACCCCACAAGTATTTTCAACATCTTTAGGAGCAACCTTAGGCACATAATCTCAACATGCTTCTTCAATATTAAATGCGAATAAAGTTTTAAAAACCAATTCATGCAATTCTATGGATTGAAATTCCAAAATTCATTTACTCCTCCAGTGGTCGGGTGGTGCGTAAGCAGTTGATTAATAACAATTATAGTCAGTCGGATCGTTCACGATTCTTATTAACTCCAAAACGATTTATGAATTAAATGACTCCCCACAAACACGCTCACACCATATTTCATATACGAATTTGATTTTCGTCTTTGTTAGAGCTCATCGTCCAAAATTTTGCAATAACTAATATGACATGCTAATTATTGATCGGATAAAAAGCAATTAAATAATAAGCTCTCGAATTCATAAAATAGAACGCATGAAGCAATTAAGAAAACAAATAAACATGTTTAATATAAATCCACGATTTCGATTATGCCCTTAAGATCCCAAAAATATGTCAAACATTGATTACAAACTCATAGACAAATCGCATCAATATTATGACATCATATAAGCACGGACAAGAGTTCTTAGACATAGAAAACCCCTTCTTGTCGGGATGGATTCCCTTCCAAGCCCTTGAAGCTCTTGTACTCCCTGATCATGCGAAAGCCTTGTGGTGTTCTTCGCGACCTAGCCTTTTGCTCTCGGAAGCTCTTCGATTCCTTCGTTCTGCATTATTTGATTTGTTTTCTATGTAGCAAGTTGTGGTTTTTCGTGCAAGACTTGGTCCCCTTTTATACATGCTTGGAGAGATCACTTGTAGAGTTGGACGGGAAGCAAACTCAAAAACGCAAGCTGAAACAGACTCCCACACGGCCAGGTCGTGTGGGACCACACGGAGTGTGGTCTTTGGCGTTGGCCTTGATCGCATGTCCGTGTGAGCTTGCACGGGTGGCTGGTGCGGCTCTCGGCCTTGTCCACACAGCCGCAGTGTGACTTCACACGGCCGCGGCCATGTGGACTGCTCCGTCCCCCATTTTTCTTTCCTTCTTCATACAACCGTGATTTTTCACACTACCTCGCCACACGGCTGTGTGAGACCACACGTCCGGCCGTGTGAAGTGTTTTGTTCACTTTTTCCATCGTTTTGATCTTCTCTTTGCTTTCGACAATCTTATCCGGGCATCCCAACCGACATTTCTTGATTTTAAGCTCAGTTCTTCGCAAGAATTACAAGAATACGCAGATGTCATGCCCTTTTAAAGGAAATCAAGTAAAAACATAGTAAATATGCGTGCAAATGCATCAATTATATATCATTTTAAGCCGCAAAATGCACGTATATTTTACACTCATCAAATACTCTCAAACGTAAAGCATTGCTCGTCCTCGAGCAAATTTAGAAAAATAATACAAGGGATAAAAATGAAAGAACACCCAGAACACTATAAACATTAAATAGCACTCGACTCCATACTCAAGGAAATCATGTAATTCATCATCAAGAAGTCGTTATTCATAAACTCGACATCATTAATACTCTTTTGGGTACTTAACATCGCGACTCACAAGTAAATAGTGTATCACTATACTCTCGAGAAGTGTATGGTAAGTGTTTACGCTCAAATTCAATTCGGTGAAAGTAGAACTACCATACGCTTGCAAATCGTCTAACATCTCGACCACTTTTGTGTGCACAATTTAAGAATCAAAAAGGACTTTTTATTTGGTTGTAATGTAGGCTCTTTGGTAATGGTAGGGAATTTTGGATTAAGTGACTTGATGAGCAAATACAATTTAAGGATACGATCTTGCAATTCACCAACCCAAATTCATCATAATATCGGTTTTCTTTTTCAACTCAATTCCACCCTTATTTCTCCCTTTTTTATTCTTTGGCCTTTTTTCATTCTTTTCTTTTTATTTAGCCTCAAGCTCTCATTTTTTCACAATTTTTTTCAGAAATTTGCTCGATTTTCTCTATATATTTTTTCCGAGAGATTTTCTTTTTTTCGAGCTTCGTGTTTTTTTTTATTTACCCGATATCTGCTCCTCCCTCTATCTTTTTTGCCAACTTTCTCTCTTCATAAATTTTTCGCCACTTCTTCCCCAAACTTGTTCATTTTCTATAAGCTCAAGAAATTTTAGGGATAAAAACATATTAAAATTTTAAAGATCAATGTGGCTCGAATAAAAGTTTTGGCTCAAAATTGGCTAACTAGGGAATCATGAGTTCATAGGTAGACTTTTTAGGTTAAGTAGGCTAAACAAAGATGGCCTTAGATCATTTTCAAAAATTTCACACACACATGGCTTCAATGAAGATACGAGCAAGTTCTATAGTTCTAGCAATCATGAATGACACACTCAAGAAAAAATAAGTCCGCATAATGTAAATCGGTTTAAGCTCAAAGGCTTATTTTTCGCAATATGCTCAAATACCCAATTTTCTTAACATATGCCAAGTAAATAAACAACTTTTCTCCTAAAAATTTATTACATTATTCCCACAAAGTATGTTATCCCATGCCATAAAATATTCATAGTAAAATCATACGGAGTGGGCATAAAAACGAATTAAAACCACACACAAAAGCAATTAAACGTGCTAAAGCGGTAAACGTGTTAAAAATAAAATAAAATAAATCGAAAAAAATTAATGCTCTAAATGCAATCCTAGATGCAATGCAAAAATGCAATAGTACTAAATTACGCATTCTTGACAACCCCCAAACTTAAAATATGCTTCGTCCCGAACATATGAGGAAATTATCAAAAGAAAAGAGGAATGCGTAAAGAGTACTTACCTGGATCACTCTAGTGGTGGAGGTATATTTTTGGATCTGCCCGTTTTAAATCTCAAGGGGCCTCACGGCCCTGTGACGGCACATGGGCTGCCCGTGTGGCTCCCCAGGCGTGTCCGCCCGCGTCTGCCTTTATTTGCCGTAGCCCAGCATGGCCTGGCCGTGTGGTCTCACACGCCCATGTGAGGTTATATTCGTACTTTTTTTAATAATAACCGGGAGTTTCTTTGTGACGCCTCCTACACAACAACTCAAGAAAACTAAACAAAACTAAAAATTAAGTTAATAAATAAAAATTGAAACTAAAATTGAAATTAAAATTGAAGGCGATAAAAATGTACGGAAAATATGAAATAAATTGGGTCGCCTCCCATACAAATAAGCTAAGTTTTTCGTCTTGATCGGACTCGATTTCTAACATCACTTTCATCGAACCGCGTAGGTTGAAATCCTTGAGCCCTCATATTTTGTACCATCCATCGAGACGGATGGCGTTGCTCTGTTTTCTAGGATTAAATTCAGATTGCTTGGAAATTTGCCCTTTAGATGTTGGCGTCCCACCTGCAGTAGCGATTTGGGTTGCTTGTGTCTCCAAAGATTTCACTCTGCACTCAACAAAAACGATGTTAGAAACGAAGAAGAGAAAAATAAAATAAATTAAAAAATTGAAAAAAAGAAAAAAATTACAAAAATGCTTCAATTAAGATTGAAATACTTATTACTATATCTAAGTAGAATCCAATCTATCCCAAGCAATCGCGCTAAAAACTTGTTCACCAAAAATATTTTGGTTCATACAAATGCAAGTGTACATTGTAGTATATAGAATAATGGTAAGTAAGGTCGTATTCCTCGGGATTGAATCTTGAAACACTTAGGCTATAATAACATCTTATTCTAATTTTATTGAAGCAACCGAAAATTGAGTTATTTTAATCTAAGGAAAAATCGAAAAATAAGAAAAATAAAAAGAAATAAATTTGTGAACCCCACAAGTAGTTTCAACATCTTTAGGAGCAATCTTAGGCACATAATCTCAACATGCTTCTTCAATTTTAAATGCGAATTAAGTTTTAAAAATCAATTCATGCAATTCTACGGTTTAAATTCCTAAATTCATTTACTCCCCTGGTCGTGGTGGTGCGTAAACAGGTTGATTAATAACAATTGTAGTCCAGTCGGATCGTTACAATTCTTATTAACTCCAAAAGATTTGTGAATTAAATGACTTCCCACAAACACACCACACACATGTTTCATGTCCAATTCGATTTAAAGTCTTTGTTAGAGCTCATCGTCCGAAAATTTGCAATAACAAATATGACATGCTAATTATTGATCGGATAAAAAGCAATTAAATAACAAGCTCTCGAATTCATAAAATAGAACGCATGAAGCAATCAAGAAAACAAATAAACATATTTAATATAAATCCATAGTTTCGATTATGCCCCTAAGATCCGAAAAATATGCCAAATATTGATTACAAACTCATAGACAAATTTGAATCAATATTATGACATCATATAAGCACAGACAAGAGTTCTTAGACCTAGAAAGAAAACCTATTCTTGTCGGGATGGATTCCCCTTCCAAGGCCTCGAAAACTCTTGTGCTCCCTAGATGCGAAAGCCTTGTGGTGTTCTTCGCGACCTAGCCTTTTGCTCTCGAAGCTCTTGATTCCTTCATTCTGCGTTATTTGATGTGTTTTCTATGTATCAAGTCGTGATTTTTCGCGCAAGACTTGGTCCCCTTTTATAGATGCTTGGAGAGATCACTTGTAGAGTTGGAATGGTAAGCAAACTCAAAAACGCTTGCAAACAGACTCCCACACGGGCGTGTCGTCTTTGGCGTTAGCCTTGATCGCATGGCCGTGTGAGCTTGCACGGTGGCTGGTCAGGTGCAACGACGACCTTGTCCACAAGGCCGTGTGACTTCACACGGTCCAGCCGTGTGGACCTACTCCGTCCCCTTTTTCTTCCATTCTTCACACAACCGTGTGATTTTTCACACTACATCTCCACACGAGTGTGGGACCGTGTGAGACCACACGGTCCGGCCATGTGAAGTGCTTTTGTTCACTTTTTTCCGTCGTTTTTATCTTCTCTTTGCATTCGGCAATCTTATCCTGCATCCCAACCGACATTTCTTCAGTTTAAGCTCCGTTTCCCGCAAGAATTACAAGAATACGCATGTCATGCCCTTTAAAGGAAACCAAGTAAAAACATAGTAAATATGCATGCAAATGCATTAATTATATATCATTTTAAGCCCCAAAATGCACGTATATTTTACACTCATTATTAGCATCGACCCCCATGGGAACATCCATAAAATTAGTAAGGATCCAACTCTTTCTAATTTCATACAATGTAGTAAAACCAAGAATGGTTTTCTAGATTGAACTCTGTCATCACTTGGTTGCCATAATTTTTCAAACTCAAGAGTTCATTCGTTTCATTTCAAACAACGAAATTAAGACGTCGTAGGAATTGCTCATTTTTGAACAATGTATGGCCGACATTGGTGCTAACCTTTTCCATAATGCGCCACATGCATAAGCGGTGCCTTGCGATCTTGAAAACTATTTTGAATGTGTTTTTCATTGCTGGATCCTAATCGGTTGCAATGTAGTAAGACTCTTGCACATCGTTTCCAATTTTTTTCTCGAATAACCGCACATAGGATTCCTCATCCTCTTTCAATAGTAACCCACATGCAAACGTAACACAACGACGATGATTCCACCCCCACGATTCTTTGTATGTTTGTAGCCCTCTCGATTACACACAATGTAATGTAATCTCTTTTGTTTTTAAATTTTCTAAAGGTTCTTCTTTCATATGTCGAAGACGCATCTTCTCGTCGTAGTCCCTATAAAATTGCACACCTTCTTCCAATGCGAAATTGCATGCCTATTCGTGGTATTTTATCTTATTCTACTTCGATATCCGATTTTGGTAGAGTTGGGAGATATTACGATACGCTCTCGTACTTCACCGTCTTTGGCTATTTTCACCAAGTAAATCTGCACAATTTTTGTAATTATTATGCATCATATATGTATAAATAAACATCAAATTACAAATATTTATTTCATGGTTGTATAATTGGCATATTTTCGCAAATAACAACTAAACATGCACTATTGTATTTTTATTTAGGGGAAATTATTTTTGGCAACATGTCTTATGACCATTTTGCGGGTTTGGTACCTAAACGTTTTTATGTTGGAATTTAGTACCTAAACTTTGTGGGATATTTAAATTGCAACCTCGGGCATCCGGCGGTGAAATATTCAAAAAAGATGTAATAACATGCGCATCACGTGAGGGCAAAATTGTCAAACCATCTAAACTGGTAAAAGTTATTGCACTTTGCAACCCAAGCTTTACGTTATTTATTAATTTGCAACCTCAACTTTTTGCATTTAAACTTTGCCACCTCACTTCAAAATAAATAATAAAAATTATATTATTTAATATGTATTTGTCTCTTTTTATTCATAAAATATATATTTAAAATTAAGAATTAATATAAAAATTAAAAGAAATTATGATTTTTAGTTGATTATACTATAATTTTACGTTCATAAAATTAAAAATATATAATAATGAATTTATAATTCTAGTATAAATAAAAAATAATCATTTTTTTTGTTGAATTATGAATTATAATGATTAATTTATTTTATAGAATCTAAAAAAAAGTGGAAATTAAAATTGAAGAAAAATTAAATAATTATATGTGAATTTTATGTTTGATAAAATTTAAAATATATAGTCATATTTGTTTTATTATTTTATAATGCATTTTGAAAATTATTGTTATTATCTTTTATTTTTTTTTGTTAAATTATGAATTTTATTAATTAAGTAACTTCATAGAATTTTAAAAAGTAAAATTTTAAATAAAAAAGAATAAATAAATAAATGTACGGCAATTTTAAATTTGAAAGTTTTAAAATATTTAATAATAAAAATTTAAACATTTTTATAATGCATTTCAATGTTAAAATCTTATTATTATATATTTTTAATTTATTAACTTAAAATAGTCGTATAACTATTGAATTTTCAATAATTAACTTATCAATATATTTTTGTTTAACTTAAAATATGTATTTTGTGAATAAAAAGATAAATACATATTTATTAATATTAATTCTTATGATTTATTTTGAAGTGAGGTGACAAAGTTCAAATGTAAAAAGTTTAGGTTGCAAATTAACAAATAACATAACGTTTGGGTTGCAAAGTGCAATAACGATTATCACTTTGGATGATTTGACGATTTTGCCCTCATGTGTTGCGCACGTGATGGCATCTTTTTGGAATATTCCGCCACCGGGATGCCTGAGGTTGCAATTTAACAATCCCACAAAGTTTAGGTAGTAAATACCAACAAAAAAAAGTTTAGGTACCAAACCCGCAAAATGGTCATAGCGCAAGTTGAAAAAAAAATTTCCCTCTTATTTATGCACCACCTTATCAATATCTTTATACCTAATTTTTAGCAATCCATATTTTAATACTTGTATAATGTGCACAAGGTACACATCAGTATAAGTATGTATCATTTGATTAGCATCTATTCATCAAATATGTACTATGTATGCATCAAATTTTCAACTATGCACTAAGCATTTGGATGAACATAAACACTAAATATGCATTACGTACATACTATATATGCATCAAGATAAACTAATTGTGCACTACATACACACTATATATACATCACACATAAACTAATTGAGCATCATTTTTTTACAAAATAAATAAAATTAAGTCGTCACTTTTCAATCTACCAGGTTTTCAAAGACGAACTAAATGTGCATCGTTTTTCTAAATTATACATAAAAAAACACTAATTATATGTTATTTGTATGCTATTCAAATGTGTGATTGCATAAACAAAACATGGTTGTTTTTCAAGAATTTGTAGATAATTATGGCATATTGTAATATTGTTATTTCGTATGAGAATTATACGTGCAGTCTCAACGCCCTCAAATTCATTGTTTTCATCTGTATTGTCCATTGATACGTCACTTTGATGTTGATGAGCATATTGTTCTCCCATGGTGTACCCCTGAATTTGTTCGCTCGTCTGGTTTGTTTTTGCTGCAGGGTTATTTTTGCTATATTTTTGCAAGAAGAGAGAGAAGGTGAGGGGAAGACGATTTTGTTGTGATTCTGTGATTTTTGTTATGGAAACGTGATATTCATCACTACATTTGAACGTGATTATGACAAAGTGGTTGTTACACCATTTTGCTAGTTACTATTATGCCCTTTTTACCTATTAATTAATTGATAAATTATGTAATTTTAATAGACATCTGGACCATTGAATAAAAGGAGTGGATGAATAGGATCAATCCATATTGTCTTACAGTAAGAGGCTGTCATACGAGATCCCATCCTTATAAATATATATATATATAAGCTTTTTGAGTTTATCAGTTCCACCAGATACTCTCTTTAAATAACATCGTTTTTAAGGTCCTAATATCTTTTTTTCTAGGAGCTTATAAGCAGTTTTTTCTGAAACATTTTACTACAAAAATCTTATAAGATACTTTTAAAGAACTTATAAGCTCAGAGAGACACTCTAACTATAGGATTGAGCTTTTTAATATGCACCCTTTTAAAGGTTCACATAAAAGTTTGGTTAAGTGGTTGCACGGTAAAAATATGAAGAAAAATAAAATTAAACTTCGCAAATTTGCACTTCTCCAAAATGAATTTTTTTATTAGAGAAATAAATCAATGATTTATTTAAAGTCCGTCCGAAAATATGTACTTAACACATAACATCTATTCCAAGTGGATTTTCACGTGGAACTACATTTTCAATTAGTTTCCATATACCCTCAAAATTATTTTATCTTTAACATCAAAATCGGTTTTTTCGTTTTTTTTTTTTTTAATTTAATGGGTTAACGAGCAACAAATAACAAGATGTTTTGTTTGGTAAATGAGTTCGTAGTTAAATTGCTCAAAATTACATGCAATCCAAATGTTGTGGAAATTGACAATTTTTAGGATCACTATCGAAAGGAGTTTTTCGCGATAACAAATTGTTGTCGCAAAAAATCGCTTGTCGCCGCAAATAATATTGTTGCGACAACTAATATTTGCAAAAGAGTTGATGCTAATAATTTGTTGCTAAAAACTTATTTACGATAATAGAGTAAATCGCCGCAAATGCATTTGGGGCGCTTTTGTTGTCACAATATCTCCTCCGTCGCATTTTTTTTTTTGGGATGACGCGCGATATTATTTGTGTCCACTCTTTGTCACTAATACTCATTATTTGCCTCAACTCCGATCGTCTCAAAACCCTTCAACATATTAGGGACGACTTTTGTCATCGCTAAAGACACCAGTTTTTTTTCCTGACAATTCATTATCACATTTTCTAAAATTATATCTACCAACAACATAACCACATTTACAAACAACATGAACACCACAATGTATTCAAGTAACAATCAACCCAAATATCAATATCATATAAAATGTCAAACTAACCAAATATGTGACCAAAACATAAAAGTTTATATAACTAGCAAAACATCGTTTTGAACTAAGCTAATCTCCTAAAGCCTCGGCTTGATCATCCACTTCAGGTTGATGTGCGTAGACAACAATGGAGCACCGTAGGTGGTGGCGGAGGCGAAAGATCTGGTAGAGGTGTGTTCGGATGCAACTGTGTGAACGTCTCCTCCATAGTGGCGATGAAATCAAACAACCACCATGGCTCGCAGCCATGGTTTGTATATGTCCTTGCGATTCTTGCATCGGACATTCTTTGTTAGATAAATGTTTTTATCATGATTTTGATGATTTTATTTTTACACCAAAACAATATTTTTAAATGTTGTCCAAATACTCTTAAATAATTTAAAAAAATTTACTAATTTTTTGAGTATTTCTTCAAGTTTATTTTCGACAAAAATTGGACAACACTTTTGATGATTTTTGTTAATGTGTTTTTACATCGAAACAATGTTTCTAAATGTTGTCCAAATATTCTCAATCGATTTAAAATATTTTTACTAATTTTTCTGAGTATTTCTTGAAGTTTATTTTCGATAAAAATTGGACAACACTTAAATCTCGTGTTGGACCTGTCGCCATATAGGGCAACCCGTGTCGAAAGATGATTTACAAAACAGAAACGAGACATTTGAAATTTTTCTCGGAGGTCGACCGGTCGTATAGGGCGATTGGTGCCTGAAGAGATTATAGAACAATCAGATCTCACATTTTGATGAGGGATCGTCCCTATGGGGGCGACCGTCGGACCCTAGGTCGACCTGGTCCAACCCCCTGACCGGTCCCTATGTTGATTTTTGCTGTTTATCTTATTTTTACTCAGTATTAGAGCGACGGCCGTTACCTCTATTGTCTTGACAAAGAAATTCTAACCGTTGTCACAGACAACTTTTCCTCAATTTATGGTATTGATCTCCATGACTATATTCTTCATTTGTCTTGCAATTTTTTACGATTTCAATCTTCTAGGAGGAGCCTATCAAGTTCAAGACATCCTCTATAAATAGATGAAGAATTGAATCAACACAACATGAGAGAATACTACAACACAACAAGATACATTCAAGCAAAGACTTTTGTTTTTCAATTTCTATATTCTTGTTGTAATAGCCTAAGGTCTTTCACTTTCACATCTTGAGTTCTAGGCTTTATTCTTGATTACACTTGCACTCAAAATTGTATTATTCATTATCGAGTTGTAATCTTGAATTTGGGTTCGTCATTCAACACAAGATATCCTTGTGAGTGTTCTTGTGGTAAGAGCACACTTGGGTGATCTTAGGTGTTAGGTGTAAGAAGATTGTGGTAATCTTCTTGTGGAAGAGTTTGGTGCTCTTTGAGGTGTTGATGAATTTGGTCTTCTTCAAGTCGTAAGATTGTGGTAATCTTCACAAGGTGCCGTAGAAGATTGTGGTAATCTTGAAGGAGATTGTGGTAATCTCCAATGAGGTGTTGTAAGGTGATGTTGTATTAATTGTGGTAATTAATAAAATCTTTTTTTCTTTTTGAAATACATTCCGGAGATATCTTTGGGGTGGTAGAGGATTAGGCCCTAGGTGGGTTGAACCTCTATAAATCGACGCGTGTTGTTTACTTCCCGCACTTCCATTCTTGTCTTGGCTTATTTATCCGAAAAAGAGGGCATAATCGAGAAAATGGGCATAATCTATTCACCCTCCTCTATATTATCCGATGGAGATAATATCTAGTTTTATTATATTTTAGGATTTTAGAATATCTTATATTTTAGATAGTGATCTATCCAACGGATCTTCCACACTCTTTTAGAAAGCTAGCGCTATCTATCTGTCAAAAAAGCCCCTTTTTATTAGATTAATAGAAATCCTTTCCTTTATTTCTCATCTTTCTTTTCGTCTTTTGAACTCTCGGGATCGGAATTGGTTTTCCTAGTAGGAAGCACCACGACTTCCACTTTGACTCCTGTAAACCCGATTTTCAATTTGTTTAGTATTCTACTTGAGTTTATCTTTTAAGTTTTCTAGTCAAGTTAGGAGTTTTATTGTGTTGAGATTTTAATCCTATAAATACCCACTATTTTTTTATTTTTGGGAGGTTGAATTATTATTAATTTTGAGATTTATTCTCTTTTTTATTGCAATTTACCTTTCTTCGTGAAGTTTCGTATTGCTTTTGTTCGCTCGTTTATTTGTGGTTTCCATTGCATCGGTTTGGTATCGAGCCGATCTACTCCTTGAACCATGTTGTCCGGACCGAATCCACAATGTTTAAACGACACCGCATAGATCCGTCGGCCAGATCAACTTGCTGACAATACAATTTCATATCGTGCGAATCGATTTCAAGAAATCAAGAGGCTTGTTGAAAAAGCGATTTCTTGATGGTTCGAGTTTGCTGTGATATTGTGCCCATCCGTTCACCCCATTGGAAACCTATTCCATGGGCATGGATGATTTATTCTCAAGTGACATTGAAGATGACATTGAAGATGGTGGATATGATGGACCACCAATTTTTGATGAAGAAATAGACAACACTATCATGGAGGTTGGCTACGGCGAGCCTCCAAAATTTGACGAGGAGATTAGTGGTTATAATGGGCCACCTATCTTTGATACGGAAGGTGATGATACAATTTCAATGGTGACTACGAAAAACGCCGAAATTTTACAAGGATGCTCGTGGTTATGACGGACCACCAATTTTTGCCAATGAAATTGAGAATTGCCATACGCACGAGGTCATGCAACATGATCTTAAGCCGGGAAATTTTTGTTCAATAATAAGAAGGAAATATCACCATTTAAGGACATTGCTTTTGGACTATCAATTTTCTTCAAGCCCTTTGTGGAAATATTCATTGAGATCGTGGAAATACCTTACTATATGGCTCCGGGGTCTTTGAAGAGAAACTATGGATCAAAAATTATTTTTCCATCTTGTCCTCCACGCGCTCCTCCATGGTTTGACAATTATTCTAGTGATGATCTCCCATCCGATTCGAGGACGAATCGTTTCGACACCGGAGAGAATGATGGAGATAATATCTAGTTTTATTATATTTTAGTAGGGATGGCAAAATCCCGCGGGGAACCATCCCCGTTGGTACCCGAATAAATTGGGACGGGAATCCCGATTAATTCGGGGATGGGAGCGAGGATGGGGATTCCCCACTTTTTGAAATCGGGGATGGGACGAGGATGATATTTATATCCCCCGTCCCATCCCCGCCCCCGCCCCCGCCCCGATTAGATGAAACGGGGATTCCCCGTCCCCGTCCACATTCACCGAAATATATATATATATATTATTAATATTAATTATGTTTATATTTTTTATTTTATTAAATTGTAAAATTAAACCCTACAAATTATGTGTTTTATAGTGTAATAATTTTTAATTTTTAAAATTACAAGACTTTATATTTTAAAAATTATTGTATTTAACTCAATTTGTTAAAGTACTTTTATATTGTGGAGTTATTATATTATTAGCTAATGATTCATGATATTTTATCTATTTTAATTATTAACTATTTTAAGTAAAAATATATTTTTTTATTAATAAATACAAAACGGGGACCCCGAATCCCGTGGGGACCCCGTTCCCAAACGGGGATTCCCCATCCCCGTGCACTGGATGCCCAAACGGGAATGATACGGGGATGGTATTTGAAATGGGATTGGGGGACGGGGATGGTATGTCCCATACCAGCCCCGTCCCCCCGCCTATTGCCATCCCTATATTTTAGGATTTTAGAATATCTTATATTTTAGATAGTGATTTGTTTAGTATTCTACTTGAGTTTATCTTTTAAGTTTTCTAGTCAAGTTAGGAGTTTTATTGTGTTGAGATTTTAATCCTATAAATACCCACTATTTTTTTATTTTTAGGGAGGTTGAATTATTATTAATTTTGAGATTTATTCTCTTTTTCATTGCAATTTACGTTTCTTCGTGAAGTTTCGTATTGCTTTTGTTCGCGTCGCTTATTTGTGGTTTCATTTTGCATCATTATCGTAGCCACTGGACTTACAATTGTCGCTCCTCAAACCGCTATGGTGATGGTGTTCTTCTTTGGCCGGTGGCGGCAACGATCTTGCGTGGAAGAGTGGGCCCAACACCGATTATGTGTCGCTCTCCATTTTGCCCCAAAAATCTCTCGCATAATAGCATGCGTGTCTACATGCTCGTGGTCTGCTTTGCTAATGCTTGTGCGAGTGTCTCCTAAAGACGGTGCTACTAGTTTGAAATTTAAAGTATTATATAATTATAAAGGGATGAATAAAATATTTTAGTTCTTAAATGAATCAAACAACGGTTGGTAAACGAGTATGATAACATATTAACCGCAATTGTTTATACTTACATAGGTTTGTTCCGCTCAAATTCACCCACACACCTTCGCGAGTATGCATGTCTTTCCAATTTTTAATTAGTGATAAGGGCTCATGCGTCTCCGTGTTGGCCTTTATCAACATTAATCCCACATTAAGAAGTCGAACAACATATTTGTATTCCAATTGCTTATAAAGCTTTAATTTTGAAGATATAATAAATTTATTACCTTATTAGAACGGTCAGGAGTGTGTGATATACGCCCATGAGTGCTATTCCACTACTTTTTGCTGCGATTCCCCTTGTTCCTCAAACTCGTCCGTTTGTCCAAAAGTTAATTCACAAACATATCATATATTCAATACATCATATCAAGAGGTGGCATTAAAACTATGTCAACCATAGTAATACTAGTTAGACAATCATCTATTTGAAGCATAGTTTGATATGAGTTCCTTTTTTATGTAGGCGCTTTGTTTTCTTTCTTTTTTGGACATACGGTTTTCTTCTACTTCCTCAATTTATTTTTCCCATACAAAGCTATATAACTGATTAAAATCCCGACAATTAGAAAATAGATTATGAAAATCTACAACCATAATCACATAATTACCACTACAACAAATAATAAATCTAGACAAATGTAAATTCATTTTCTTTTTTTGGCAAATCATAATCCTATTTATGTCCCCCAAAAAAGCGCACGATTAAGTCCTCACGACAATTAGTGACGGATAATGGATTTCAAAAAGTAAAGAATAATTTTCACTTTCATTTTTTTACTTGCATTTTTATATTAAATTTTATCTTTTTTTATCGTGTGTTTTCTATCCTCACAATTTGCATTCTACTCCAAAAAGATGGTGTTTACTCTATATAAATCAAGTAGTTCTATAACTATTAGTTTCCGGTAGAAATCTAACTGCTTCATGTTTTTTGCCATTTCGAAATAAAAAATAAACCAAAAAGCTATAACCATCTTAATAATCACTTTTTAGTCCAAAGCTCTAGGTCCTAATTCAAAAGCAACACCAATAAAATACAAGAACTTCAACTTTGTTTTGTGGGGTTACTTTGTCTTGGTTTATTTATGGGGTTCAAACACATATTATATAAATCGAATTATCCATATTAAACAACAAACTAAATAAATAATTATTACCCTGCCACCTATCTGAAATAAACATATCATAAACATGGTGCCATTGCATCGAATCTCGAAAATTTGCTTTGAGGTACACTAGCTCTCGCATGAGCTAAGTTCTCCAAACCACCATTTTTTTAAAGTGGTCGTGTAAATCACTCTTCCGCCTTCTGTAGCACTTCATTGCATCCCGCTCGATCATTCCATGTAATACACCATTTTTGTAGGTGTAATCACCGGATAAATAATCACGAAATACAAACAAGACATATTAAGCGGCTTGAACAATTCATGATGTAATGCGTAATGATTCAAATGAAGATTATACACTAATCAAAGAACGTACCAACAAGGTATCAAAACTTGTGTCCACCGATGCAATGGGATTTCACCCATGCATAGTGGAAGGGCTCGCAACGCGGTCTCATGTAAGGATCCCAACCGCATCACCGCCGTCGTATAATGATGCATCGAAGACTAAGGACTTTCATGTGCTCGTCTTGCTCGTCGAACTCCACATGGATTTTTTCATCATTTAATGTTCGTCGATGGGTTTTAATTCCCTTTACCGCCTTCATCCCTTACGAGTGGGAGGGATCGCATGTTAATTGATTATTCGATTTAATCAAATGTTAATAAACTCCACATGGATTTTTTTAACAATCAATCCATTATTCAATTTAACCGAGATGTTAATTAGCCGTTGAGATAACATATTTGAGGAAAGGATTGGTAGCTTTTTTAAAATTGGATTGCACCGGTGATGATGAATATATGTTCCATAAAAAATAGTGTTAAATCAACCCTTTCTTGACTATCTAAAACTAGAGAAAAATCAAACAACGATCAACTATGTTACAAATGGAAAATATGCCATTGGTTTCACTTTCAAACTCCTTAAGCTCACTTTTTCAAGACTTTTGCCTTATATGCTCTTGAACAATTTTGAATTATTTGAGACATTTTTGGGTACATACATAATTAGTTATGCTTGCAACCTCGATTGCAAAAAAAAATCCATTATTTTACAGTTTAGAAGTTGAAACTCGAAATTTATCCTTTTTTTTTCTCATTCAATTACTAATTATTCTTCTAAATGCAGGCACAATCCAAAATCCCCATCATTGCGGATAACTCATGCCTCAAATAAATGATTAAAGATTAAAGAAAATAGGATCAAAGCCATCAAGTTTGAGCACAAGTGTTATGAGTGAAGATGTGCTTGTTTGAAAATAAATGAACAAATAAGATTGTTTGAAAATAAACTCACATCCTTATCGAATCGATAATCTTGGAAAATGGACTACATTTTGGAACAATCTTACCTGACTCATATTGCGAGGGCAACCTAGGTGGATCTTTGCATGGTGGCTGGGCTCCATCAGATGAACCTGCGCATGTCGCTGCATGGCCGGACATGATGTACACCTGAAATTAAGGATCATAAATCAATTATATCAAAAGTGCACAATAAATTACTTCTATAGATCATAAATCAATTATATCAAGAGTGCACATAAATTACTTCTATAGATCATAAATCAATTATATCAAAAGTGCACAATAAATTACTTCTATAGAAGTCTTCTGGAGATGATAATATCATGTGACATTTGAAAATGCTTTTACTAAATAGTCTACCAAATGGTTATTCAGCTGCCTTTCATAGAACATCAATATTAAAATACAAAAGATAAATCTTAACAAAATAATGAAAACAATTAAATTTATTATTGGAGATGTGAATGTTATGTAACATGTTATTGTTTTCTACGAAAAAATCGTGCATCCCAAACAACAGTACAAGTCAAAAAATGAAAGAAATCTACATTGCACCTTATAGAAACTCTCTAGTAGCACATTGTTATAAGCCTTTCCTCGGTTGGAGTAGCATCTCATTGCAATATCAAAAAAAAGTTTCATAATGATTAGTGCACCATAAACAAGAAATTTAAAATTCCATTACAAGTTCTATGACAAATTAAGGCATCAAGATAAGTTATTACTATGAAGTATACGATACATTAGTCGGTGTTATTACTAATATTTTCCACATCCATGTCATCAATGTCATCATCATTATCATCATTCAATTCATTTTTAGCATCTTGAGAATACTCATCATCCTTGCATCTTCTTCATTGTTAATGTGAAGTCATCTTGTACATGAGATGAGTCATTTAAAATTATTTCTAAATCGAAGTGACAATGTCTGCCGCTATATTTGATTGATCCCATGACATTGTTTCTATGTCGGCAATTCAACAAATAATTCAAAATTATCACCGCTTATCTCATCAACTACCGCAACTTCGTCAAAGTCATTAGTCGGCAAATCCCAAATATGAAGAATGCGAAATGCTCAACAACTTTCCAATCTTTACCGTGAAATAAGTCATCTACGTAAAGACTTTCGACTTGAGATGCGGTATGAATGGTTCGTTTTCATACCAAGTGCTCTTAGTGCAAATACTTATTCTCGCTTTTATCTTTGTTGAACTTTCTTTCTATCTAGATTAGTGTCGAACAACTTACATTTGAAGAGAATAACAAAATTATATTGTGTGTAAGGTAATTCATAGATCTCCTCCGATATCCTATAGTAAGTTTGACCATAGGGTCCCTTAACAAAATGCCACTATTTTGAGTTTTAAGATTGATGTCTCGAGCATCGTCAAAAACTTGACACCATTGACCACACAACCAGGATAGGATTTTATAGAAGCACTAAAACCGGATGCAAGTACACACTTGCTCGGTAGCATCTCATGAGTTTATATCACGAAGAGAAAACATCCGAATCAAACAACAAATTTTATTTATATATTGAAATAACAAAACGACATGTTTTTAATATAATATGAATGAGATTCCATACCTTATTTCTAAACAATTAAGGAAACTCTCTCGATTGTATGTTATCTAAACTTTACTTTGAGGTATATTGAACAATTTCATTTCTATGGGACTATTCAATAGAAAGTGATCACCGAATCGCATTTGATATGTTAAAGACAACTGGAAAATTAAAAATACTTACATAATATAATCTCGAATTTCCAAGCAATTTTGCAATATGTAATACTTAGCTTTATTCCTCAAGTCATTGCCCATTGTATTCTTGTCATCTTTCCAATCACCGACCGATTCTAAAAACTGAAATCTTGCCAATATTTGCATCTTCATTCTCAACCCGCTTTCAAGTCATAACTGGTCTCAATGGCAGATACATTGATTGAGCGTAAAGTTAATGCTTCATTGACAACATATGCTTCAACAATGGATCCATCGGACGCGTTTCGATTTCTAGATACTTTTTAATGGTCCAAGAAATCGCTCAATCGGATACATCCGTCTTAAGTATACATGTCCTTCTCAAATAGCTTCTTCGGTAAGTGCATTACCAAATGTACCATAAAATCAAAGAATGCTGGGGGAAATATTGTTTCCAACTTGCACAAAATTTTCACAATTTCTTCATTCGCCCTTTTCAAATCGTTGACCCTTAAGGTGCGAACACATCAATTTGAAGAAGTTACTTAACTCGGTGATAGTATATACAAACCTTTTTTTCATGAATGGTTGAATCCCAATGGACAATAGTCTCGCCATATGACATGCCAATCATGTGATTTCTGCCCAGTAATCTTACTGCTACTGCTACCTACAATGACATTTTTCTTCAAGTTTGAACCAAAGCATCAGGGAATCAAACATTCCTTAAGAACTCACAGAATTTTTTGCTCTCATCTGGCATCAATGTGTATGTTGCACGTGGTTTCATCCACTAATCACCATGTTTATATAGATGCAACTCCTCTCGTAACCCATGCTCTACGGATCGACTCACGCCTTATCGTGTCTTTGATTTTATCTTCAATGTTCAATATCTTGCCTAATAAGCTATCACACACTTTTTTCCGATGTTCATGACGTCTAAATTGTGGCGTAGTAATAACAAAGCCGGATAAAGCAAATTCCGGAAAATACTTTTCTTACTCGGTTCAACTCGTGGTCCGACGCTTTCGTTTCTTGCCACCATAATTCCATATTTGCCGGCAATCTAGGCTCTAGATTCTCGCAATCGTTTCTAATATTTGTTCGATTGTTTTGAGAGCTGGGGAGTCGTTTGTCTACTTTCTCATCAAATTTTTGTTGTTTCTCATCGAGTGATTATTAGCGGAAGCTATCGTTGATGCCCTACATAGCAAATTTTGCTCGTAATTCATTTGGAAGAGTCCCATCGTTGCATGTAGGACATGCCATATATCCTTGTTCGCTCCAACCGGACAAACTACTACGGCGGAAAGTCATTTATTGTCATCAATAACATCGTCCACATCTTAAATCTAGTGTTGGAAGTAGCGTCACATACAACAACTCCTTCGACCACAACTCCTATAATTCATCAATCAACGGCCTTAAGTAGACATCAATATCCTTGCCAGCATTCGATCCTGGGATCAAAAGAGTCAATTGCTTGTATGGGTCCTTATTACATAGCCATGGTGGTAAATTATACACGATTGTCACCATCGCCACATGTTGTAAGACAAACTCATATTACCAAATGGGTTGAAACCGTCACAACAAATCCAACCGGACATTTCTCGGTTCACGAGCAAAGTCGTGGATATTTTTCATCAAATTCCTTCCGTTTTTACCGTCAACTAGATGACACATTAAGTCTTCATCTATAGATCTCGCTCCCTGATGCCATGTCATTTGCTTAGTAGTGTGACGAGAAGCATATAATCATTTCAGTCGATCCTTCAAGGGAAAGTACCGAAGTACCTTACGTGGAACTTTCTTGCCCTTTGTGTTTTTCCAACGACTCGTGTTGCAAATCGAACATGTCTGCAGATTAACATTCTCCTTCCAAAATAACGTACAATCATATGGACATGCATGTATGATTTCATAACCCAAACCCAATTTGCTTTAATAGTTTTTTTGAGTCATAGTGTGAAATAGGTTACTTATTGCCATCAGGCATTGCATCCTTCAATACTTCAACAAAGCATCCATGCTCTCGTTAGTCCACTTGTGAAGTACTTTAAGGTGCATCAATTTCACCAAAAAATTCAAGGACGAATATTTGGTACAACTTGGATATAGCAAACCACCCACTTGAATATAAGCATCGCCCACTTGAATATAAGCATCGCCTCTGCCACCAACACAATCTTCCCCAATAAATCTCCTCCAAACATGTGCAACACTATTCTCTACAACAATTAAATAGACACAATCGCAATATTTGCACAAGAATGTGCAAGTGTATAAGCGTAAACAAACAGAGAATACTGGACACGCAACTTATGCACATCTACAAGCATTTGAAATTCTTTGAGATTAAAAATGGAAGACAATAGAGAATCTGAAAATATATATTATATGTATGCATAAATATATATATACTCTCAATTTCATCAACAAAACAATGAAGAGGACCGCCTGTAACCCCAATTCCATATGGAGCTTTAACAAACAAAAACAGAACAATAACCTTGACAACATAAATTGGCAAAAACCACAAAAGAAAATTAAATCATCACATAGAACAAGCCAACTAACTCCAAGGAATTCACGAGGCCGCTTATCATAAAAACGAATATTGCGATTATCTACTTAAAGGACAAAAAGGTTTAATTATATGCAAAAGAATAAATACAAATATAAAAAGAGAGAGAGAACCAAAACAGACCTGGATAGCGGCAGAGAATGATACGTGTGACGACAATGGCGGTGGCGGCGGTCGGCGCGCGACGACCCGGTGACAGATGGGAAACAAATTAATATAGGATGAAGAAATTAGAGAGAGAGAGAGAGAGAGAGAGAGAGAGAGAGAGAGAGAGAGAGAGAGAGAGAGAGAGAGAGAGAGAAGTGGAGGTTACGCCAAAGGCGGAGGCAGAGAGAGGCGGCGATGGCGATGGAAAGAGGACGCGGCATCAATGTAAGAGAAAAAGTGAGAGGAAGGGGAAAAATAGGGTCTGTTGCTAAAATCTAGAGGGAATTTAGAGTTTTTGCGATAGCAATATAGTTGTCACAATTTTCTTGCTTTTAATTGGGCCAATATGCGATGTCCAAATTATTCGGGATGGGTCGTTGTTGCAAAAAAATTATCTTTTGTAACAACAATTTGTTGTCACAAATAACGCTGTCGCAATCTGTTTCTTGTAGTTGGGGAAAAAAAAACAAAATTGTCGCTATTGATTGAGAACAATTTATTATGGATCTTACTAGACAAAATCTTTGCCAAGATAAAATTTAATGATGGAAGGAGTTTAATTGCGAAACCAGATGTACATAACTTATATAAGGATAAAAATCAATTTAAAGACGTAAAAAAAATCAAGTTAATGGAAAATAACACTAAGAACTACTCAAATTCATATTCCACTTTTTTAGATAATCATGACATGTGTGAGAAAAATTCACTTTTGGTCCCATTAGACTTACCCCCTGATGAATTTGGTCCCAGGTCTTGAAAATAGTCCCATAAGATTTTTCTTGTCTCATTAATGGTCCCACCGTTAAAAAATTAACGGTCAAAACTGTCAAATTGAAAGTCAAACATGTGATTTGAGACTAAAAGTGAGAACAATGAGACTAAAATCATCAGGTGCTCAGTCTAATAGGACCAAAAGTGAATTTTTCTCTAAAAACTAAATATAACTAGTATCTATTTTAAAAAATATATTATCATTAAAGTTACTATTTTTTTTATTTACTATATTTAAAAAAAATTCTCTAAAAACTAAATATAACTAATATCTATTTTAAAAATATATTATAATTAAAGTTACTATTTTTTTATTTATTATAATTAAAAAATTGACAAGTAAATTAAATGATAAAATTTATAATTCAACTTATATAAAATAAATTTTCTGGAAATTAATTTTTAAAAATAGATGTTAATTAATTTTTTTTTTTTTGTGAATGTGTAATACAAAAAAAAATATTTAATACATGTATCATTTATTTTAATTAGAAAATTAATAAAGTAAATTAAATGATAAATTTATAACTCAAGTTATAAATTTAAATTTTCTGAAAAATAACTTTTAAAAGTAGATGTTAAATAAATTTTGTTTTTGTGAATGTGTAAATCGAAAACAAAATGATCAAATACATGCATATATAACCCAAAGGTGCATGTATGTGTATACATGTAAAGTTTGATTTGTTTTTTTATTGGGTCCTTATGTTCTTGCCCGGAATACTCGATCTCATATAACCCAAAGTGCATGTATGTGTATATATGTAAAGTTTATTTTTTATTTTTGAGGAAATGTAAAGTTTGATTTAAAAACATAAAAATTAAAAATATAATATTTGAATATGAAAAAAAAAAAAATATAAGCTAGGTTAACATTACTAAAATATTTATAGTTTAACTACACTAAAATATTTTAATAGTATTTTTCTATATTTTTTAAAAATAATTCATATATTTAAAAATTATGAAATTATTTAATATCGTGAAATTTTTATTTTATTGATAGTTGAACTACATATATTTTTCAAAAACAAGAAGTGATTTAAACTGAAAAAAATAGGAAAATTATTTGTTTTTCTAAATATTTTAAGTAAAAGAATTTGTTTTAGGAAATAAATAAAATGCATTGGAAAACGAATAACGAGACCAATAATTTTAAATTTTTAGTTTTCAAGTGGGACATTCACAATATTAATTTAAATAAATAACTCAAAATATAAATTATAAAATAATTTTTATCATCAATAATATTAAATTTAACCAAAAAAGAATAATGAGACCATTTTTGGTTAAAAACTTAACCTTGATGTCCTATGAGACCATTTTTGTCGTTAAAAATTTAACTTTGGTGTCCTATGAGACCATTTTTGTCGTTAAAAATCTAACTTTGGTGTCCTATGGGACCATTTTTGTCATCACAACGGTTCCCATTAATTTTTTAACTGAGCAACAAATTTTTAGTTTTTCGATCTTATGTGACTTTTTTTGGTGACAAATGTCGATTTGGGACTAAAAGTGAGTCTAATTGGACTAAAATCATCGAGGGTAAGTCTTATGGGACCAAAAGTGAATTTTTCTCTACGACATGTGTTTATACATCTAAACAATCAATCACCCATGTTTATCATGGTAATTAACAGATGTCATTCATCTAAACAAGTGTAACAGAAAAATGAAATAGGAATTATGGAATAGGAAATTTCATTTCAATTTTGGGCGGTTCTACTTTAATTATAATGATAATATTTTCCATTATTTGGTCTAGGAAAATAACACTAAGAAAATATTTCTCTAAATCTAGAAATTACACACACACACATATAAATATATAATTTAATAATTTAGAGATAATCACAAAGAAAACCTTGAGTGGGCTAATTAACAAAAAAATCAAAGGTTTTTGAAAATTGTAAAACCCACTTGAGGTTTGATTCCGTCTTACATTTTTCTTCTTCATAAGCAAAAATAGTTCAAAATCCCCGATCACATTTAGAGAAATAGTACAGTTACACCCCAAAAATTTAGGATAAAATCAAACCCCAAAGGTGTTTATAATTAATTTTCAAATACCACTAGATTTTTTATAATTAGTCCAAACATCATGAGCTGAGCTTTTTTTTTTTTTTTTTTTTTTTTGTAGTTATCCCTATAATTGATTTAATAAACTTATGGAGTTGAAAGTATGGGTGCAAAAGAAGCGAATAATCTTTTTGATTCAATTTGGTATTATAATTCGTATATTGACATTCGAATTCGAAAAATTAGAATACAAATCCAAATAAGAATATTTATTCATATTAGCATATTATGCGAATACGAATATGAATATCATTATGTTCAATTCGAGTATTCGAAAGAATATTCGAATAATAATAATATATATATATATATATAATTATATGTGGAAATGGGTCAAAATGGCCACTTTAATGACAAAATGAAAACTAGCCATCTTTTGGAAACAAATATTTTTAGCCATTTTGACAAAGCAAATGACATTCATACCCTTCTAGCATATTACTTTGAGTTGTTGAGTTGCACTCTCTCTCTTTCTCTTTTACTTATCTCTCTCTCTCATATTTATCTTTGTTTAAAATATTCGAACTGTATTTTTATTTTTATAAATGCAATATTGGTCTTTGAATTATAGATCTCGAAAAAGAGGATTAATTTGATACATTATACATGAAAAACTAATTTAAAACAAAAAAGTTATGTGAATTCAAAGTTTTTTTTTTTTTTGAGAAAAACAAAATAATTGGTAATTGTGAGAGTAAATCGAAAGCGGTAACTCGATATCCAATTATGTAATCGATATCGAGTTATCGCTGGTTTGACCAACGCCCGAGATAACTTCGATATCCTAAGGTTATGTAATCGATATCGAGTTATGTAATCAATATCGATTCTGGGATATCTAGTTACATTTAACTCGATATATAACTCGAACAAGATCTTAAGCACAACTCGACAAAACAACTCAATGAAAACAAACATTACTCAATATAGAGTTACATAATATCGAGTTATATATGTGATAAAAATTCTTGTCATCTTTCTCATTCACCCCAACCACCATTAATCGTACATAAAAGTTTTCATTCAAAACCTAAGTTGTCTAAACCATAAAAATTCTTCAAATCTAACAACAAATCCTAACCCAAACAACTATAAACTAACTAAATCAACAAAAACATGAAATTAACGGTATAAGATTTTTGCCTGTCGTCTGATCACCATAGGTTCCATTTTTGCAAGTCGTCGGAATAAGATTTTTTTGCCTAAGTTTTGAATGTCGAGTTAGGAAGTTGATGAATGTTCTTGTGTGACTCGAAAAAGGATTTCTTGGATTAAGGGGCAATTTGGGAATTTCACTTGTCAAAATGGCTAAAAAACATGTATTTGAAAAAAAAAATGGCTAAAAAATATTTTGGTTTGATGGGAATGGCCAAATAACCGACCTCTCTAATTATATTTATACAAATAACTTCTAATCTTTATGCATATAGCTATATAATTATCTATGTAGATTATTAATATATAGTAAACCATGTATTCACTTATAGAATACGACGTCAAACCGTGAGCACTAGTCGGGACGTATTTGTCTTGCAGAAAGAGGTTTTCCTCGATTCGCCTTGTAAAGTTAATCGATTCATGCTTCTAGAGTTGGAGTCCTTTCAAGACTTGTAATAGTTAGATTTTGCTTCAAGTTGTAATTTTTGTTTTTATTTTTGTAAGGCCATTATTGAAGGTATTTCCGGATGTAACACATTGTAATCAACAAGAAATCTCAATGGAATTTAGTATATGCATTATAAGATAGTCCTTGTTAGTTTGCTTTGAGCAACTGTTTTATGATTATTCTAGAACTCATGACATTAGCTGACAATAGTATTTTTGTTTGTTCATGTATTTAGTGAGTAATATGTTATTGATGTATTTAACAATTTCATGGCCAAAATTTATTATTTAGATTTATTAATTATTGCAATTTAATCGGATAGTGTCCTAAAAAAAAGATAAAGATAGGCTAAGACACTACAAGAAAACAAGGAAATTCCAACGGAAAAATCTGTTGAATTTGGCCAATTACTGTTGGAATTATCGATTCCAACGGAAATTCCGACATAAAATGAATCGTTGGCAAAATGGCTTTTGGAATAGTGAAATTCCAATGGAAAAATATTCCAACGGAATTTCCAACGTTATTTATCCATTGGAATATATAACCGTTGGAAAGAATTCCAACATTTTTTCCAACAATAATTCCAACGAGTTATACCATTGGAATATATTTAATCGTTGGAAAAAACTCAACGGTTATTCCAATGGAATTATACTATTGGAATTTTGTCCAATGGTATATATCCGTTGAAATATTTAATCAATTTATCTCATTATTTAATATCTTTAACTTCCCAAGGAGGTCACCCATCATCAATTTGTCCCAAGTCAAGCACATTTAACCATGTAGTTTTAACATGATTAACTCCAAAAGAGAAGATATATTTTATTAATATGGATTATACTATCAAATCATTTAACCCCTATTTTCCAATGATATTGGAATTTCCAATAGAATTTTCCAACAACATATTGTACCATTGGAATTTCTGTTGGAATTTAAAAAACTCCAATAGAAATTCCAATGATTAATTCCAACATTTGGTTTACCGTTGGAATTTTTGTTGGAATTTTCCAATGGTATGTTTTAGCGATGGAATTTTTGTTGGAATTTTTAAAATTCCAATAGTATTTCCAATGGTTTATTATTATTTGTTGGAATCATCATGTTGGAGTTTTCCAACGGTTAGTTGTGGTGTTGGAATTTCCGTTGGAATTTTAAATTCCAACATGAATTCCAACATTTTATACTAACGGTTTAGTTTACCGTTGGAATTTTTATTGGAATTTTCCAACGATATAATGTAGCATTGGAATTTCTGTTGGAATTTTAAAAATTCCAACAGTTTTCTATTTCATTAGAATTATTTTGTTGGAATTTGATTGTTTTCTAGTAGTGAGATTTGAATACGAATATTTGAATTTAATCGTATATACTTGAATATATTTTTAAATAAGAATAAGAATCAGTTTTTATATTCGAAATAAGAATAAATTCACTAAATGAGCAAAATAGAAATAGAATATATTGATATTCGACTTGATTCGATTTATTTATACCCCTAGTTGAAAGGGATCTACGCTGCATGCCAACCCCTGGCCCTGGTTCTGTCACCAATTATTTATTTGTTCCATGTTTAGCATTGGGCGAATTTTGTTGTTTTGTGATCTAATTGGGAGGGTTGGCCAAATTAATTTGTACTATTCCACCGGATTTATTTATTTCAAATTCACTTAATTAGTACTAACTATTTCTCGATCTAAAAACATTGAGATAAAATTGCTTTTAATATAATAGAAAAGTATTCTCTAAATCTTATTTTCAGTTCAAAGATTCTTGAACAGAAAAGTTCTCACTTCCCACTCAGATTCATAGTGACAATTCAAAGTGAAAAATATTTAGAAGAAAAGTAGAAGGGAGAAAAAGAAAGAGAAGTCCTCAGAAGTAAATAATAAAGTGTTACAAGAATCATACGTATTGAATCTATTAAAAAAGAAACATACATGCAGTATGTTGATTAATTCGCAAATATTGGACCAGAGATCCATATAATTGAAGGTTTCTGATTACAAAAATGTCTTTTTTTTTTTTTTAAAGATATTTACAAATTACAATCTTCGTATTATATTAAAGATAGAGTTTATGTGTTCATTCAGGAATGCATGAATTGTTTCATAATTCATCAATTCATACCCCATGTGTGTGAGCTTGATGTACTATTTTTACATGATAGGACAAAGGGGAAAAATGGAAGAGTAAAATAAATTAGACATACATAAAAAGATCATTCTGGTATTATGCCAAGTAAAATTGGACATTATATACTAAAATTACGCTTAAGGTCCGTTCAACCATCCAGGTCAAGGGTTTCATGTCATTTTTGTCTTTCACTTAATGTGATTATTTTGGTCTAAACAGATTTGTTATCGGGAAGGGCTTAATTATAATTTTAATTAGAAAAACAATTTGATTTTATCTTTTGGAGTTTTGAGTAAGCTTTATCAGCAACTTAATCCCGACTATGTTTATGATAAGTTTCTGGAAAATATTAAGGGTAAGAACATATTTTTCACACACACACACACACTCACACATGCTTATCCTCTGATTGTTGATTATATTGTATTTGTAGGCTGTAGCACAACGCATGATGCAGGGCAATTGGCTGTGGGCCTGAAAACGTTTCTGAGATCTCTCAATGAAAATGAAACGACGAAGCTTTATCAATATGCCACAATATTTCCTTTGATAATATTTACTAGTATTTTTATATATGTATGGTTAACAATAAAGACTAGTAGACATTATCAAATTGATGCAAGAGATGTTTACAAATTAGAGACTTGATTTTAAGAAAAAAATTAAAGACTTGATTTACTACAAGGGTACTTTTTTGGGAGTTAGAAGGGTGAACTACTCTCGGTTTATACTGTTCATTTTTTTCAATGAAAAGAGACATTAATTAATTATTCACATGCCCAATATTATTATATTGTTTATTGAGGGTAGCATTCCAAGGACCCATTAGTTCCCTCCCTGCATCAATTAATCTCATGTTTCCGGCTTCACCAGACTAACTTGGGCTCGTAGAATTCTCGTCCCCTAAGTCCTAGAATGTGAATTATGGGATATCCAACTAAAGATCGTGCTACCAATAAGACATGTACATTTTTTGCGCACAATGGCCTCAATGATCATACACTGCTCCTTCGAGCCTCCCCCTAAGAAACCGTTGATTTCCAGTGGGATTTGAACCTCACCCTGCCGCTGGAAGCAAGACTAATGCTGATTGATCAACTATTTGATCATGTGCCCCGTGGAACTTGAACCCAGACCAGAAAGATTATGGGCCTCCTCTTTACCACTAGGAAAAAGCATAGTAACAAATATTGTATTCGGAAATTATTCGCACCATTAATAATTCGTAGTTCGGGTTTTATTCGGGAATAATACGGAAAGAATCGGAAAAATATCGTCGAATAGACCGAATTCGCAAGATTATTCGGGAATAAATCGGGATTAATTCGCTTAAGGTATTACATTATGGAATTTCCTTTATTTATATACAAAGTCTACTCAATTTAGATACATTATTTTTCTCTTGTAAACAAAAAATGATATCATTTAAAATTTAGATCAAGTATGTCCATCAAAATCATATCATTAAGTCATAAGAGTCTAGAGGCCATTTTGAGGCCATATCATTTAGATCAAGTATGTCCATCAAAATCATATCATTTAAAATTTATATTCTGGAAGATACATTTTTGAGGCCATTTTGACTTTTATTTTATTTACTTTCTTTTTTGAAAAAGATTGTGAATCAGTGAAAGTATATTTGGATTTATCCAATTCCAACTTTCAAGAATCATGCATGATGCAATCATGCAAGTTGCAAGTTTGCAACAACTTTTGTAAGCTTGTGACGGAAGCCATCGTTTCACCATTGAATTCAAATTTCAAAACTGACGAGATATTGCCGATTATTCACGAATATATCGTCAATCTTGCGATATTTTCGTATATATCGCGAGATGATTAACAAGTCGTGTTTTTAAAGGGAATTTTACGTTTTCCCATGAATTCGCGATAAATTCAAAAAATCGCCGATTTTTGTTACTATGGGAAAAAGGCTCATTGGTCAAATGTCCTATTTCTTGGGGTGATCACGGTGCGGTTTGGGCGGTTTTTTCAATATTTTCAAACCGAATTGCTAAGTGCGGTTCGGCGAAGAGTTTGATTTTAAGTCGCGGTTTTTAGAATAAAACAAACATGCGGTTTTCAACGGTTTCGGCGTTTTAACGTATTATGCGTGAATATTATGCGAACAATCAAAATGAGCAAAAATACTTATCAATTCGATAACTAGAAAAGTTAATGATATGTTGTTGTCTAAATTGAATATTATAACAATTACAATAACATATAATAGTTGAATCTAATAGATATAGGGAGTGTTTGCAATTACTAAAAACTTGTTTCTTACATTTTTGCTTAAAAATCACTTTTTTGTGTTTGCAAGATCAACTTCTCGCTTCATTTAATCATAACCTAAAAGTATGGAGAGAGGTGCTTTAGATTTGTGCTTCTACTCCTAGTTTAAATTTTATAAACAAATTATAAGCACCTCTACAACTTTTTCACCTAACTTAACTTCTGATTCTTAACTTTTGAATTTATTTTCAAACTCTATCAACTTCTGATTCACAACTACTCTTACTTTTGCTACAATAAATTATTTTTTTCTAAAAGCATAAGTTTTTGCAAACTCTCCGATAACTTCAATATGTCAATCTCCATATCACAAATTTCCCAAAATAAATCTCGTTATACAATTTACATCCATAACAAGAAATGAAGGCTTTGATGTATTAAATTATTAAGTAAATTGACTAATATACCCACAATAAACCAATGAAAATAATTAATATAACAATTCATAATTATACACAAATATACTATAGATTGAGAGAAATGTAATAATATATATTGAATATATATACGTATATATAGTATTCTACTTATGCGGTGCGGTCGGTGCGGTTTGAGACTTGAAATTGTACTTG
The DNA here is from genome assembly GCA_016081115.2 of Rehmannia glutinosa. Taxonomy (NCBI): domain Eukaryota; kingdom Viridiplantae; phylum Streptophyta; class Magnoliopsida; order Lamiales; family Orobanchaceae; genus Rehmannia; species Rehmannia glutinosa. Next base: position 26,142 of record JABTTQ020000385.1, on the reverse strand, counting down.
CACCATCTTTTGTGGTGCGGTCTTGATTAAAAATGTTAAATCGCGGTTTTTCCAATAAATAAGCATTTGCGGTGTGGTGCGGTTTGATTCGGTCGGTTTTAGCGGTTTTCGGTTTTTGTTGATCACCCTACTATTTCTTATTAATTGCTCGGATACCTAATGTATTGTCTACCGATTGTAGCATATTTCTCTCTATAATTTTTCTACTGAATTAAGGATTTTTATTTTGATTTTGAAAACCTTTTAAGATAAATATTTATTTTTTAAAATAACTACTTTAAATACTTGTGATTAAATTAATGATGTGTATATAACTCAATCTCAAATCTCTATGTTAAAATACACAAAATTTCCTATGTTTGATTTCTATTTAAAAGTTATTGTCAGATCAAATTAAATATGTAATATTGAAATGGGAAGAAGTAATGATCAATGTGCTTAGATGAGTTCAGTTCAATATTTGTTATTATATTTTTATACATTCGATGAATGCGGCCTCATATCATTTTTACCATAGTAAATAAGAAGATCCATATGCTTAGATACTGGCGTGAAATTGAAAGTGAATGAATTGATAAGTTGCTTTCAGATTTGAACCAGTGGCCAAAATTTTGGGTTGTATAACTTGTATTTGGTAGATATCTCATCAGTCGACTCGGCCCTGAAAAATTACGAAACGTGGGGGCTCAAATTTTTGTATACTTTTATATATATATAGTATAGGGAAAAGGATATGAATATCCAATTTTTCAATCCCAATCCATGCACAATACGCTCCATCTACGGACTACGTATTGTTCATTTCCAAAAATACGCTTTCCGGTGATTTTTGACAAAAATACGCTTATTCTCCTTTTTTTGACAAAAATACGCCCCGCCAAAATTCCTGACATTGTTTACGTTGGTTTCTTTTGTTATTTCTTTGTTGTTTCAAACATGTTTCTTCTAATCAAATTTCAGGTGAAGAAATAAATTTTGCCCAAGTTAAATAATCCATTTTATACTTGAAATCTTATAAAAAAATAAGAAATATACACGTAAACAACACATATTAAAACCAAACAAATTTAAAAATAATATAGAAACAACATGAGTAAAAAAATAAAATTCAATTTTTGATCCAATGCAAAACTAGAAACAATATAGAAAACACAATATGAGCAAAAATAGCTTAAAAATAGGTACAAATTGTATTTAAACATCGAAAACTACATGGAGACGACAAATAAACATAAGAACAACATTAAAAACGGTATGGAAACAACCTAAAACAACGTAAAAATATTAAAAATATCACATGAATAAAAAGAGCTTAAAAGTAGGTAAAAATTGTATCTACACATTGAAAACTACATGAAAACAAAAAAAGAATTATTAGAACAACATTAAAATATTATAGAACAAATAAAACAATAAAAATGATGTACAAAACAATACATGAACAAAAAGTAGCATAAAAAATAGGTAAAGTTGTTTTGAAACATCGAAACAACTAAAAACAAAAATGAAACAATAATGAAACAAATTGAAACAACATATATAACATATAAAAGAATACATGAACAAGAAAAAACAAAAAAAAACGAAAAACGTAAAAATAATCAAAAAAATAAGGTGGAGCATAAAAAATGAAAAAAGTAGATATATTTGTGATAAAAGCGTATTTTTGTCTTTTTTACAAAAAAAAAAGGGCATATGGTGGAGTTTCATCTATAGTATATATAGAAAATAAATACAATATTGCACCAAGTGAAAATCTAGTAAGTAGTTGAATCCTTGCCACTCTTGAAAGTTTGAAAGGTGACCCATGTTCAAATTCTATTACCTACAAGAATTTATATTTTTATTTTATTATGTAGATAAAGAAATTAAAGTCTCAATAGCAGTTTAATGGTCGAGCTCTCCCATCAAGAAAAAGGGTCCAAATTGGTTCTTTTGCAGCTTTGATAAGTTATCACACTAAATTATTTTAAGGCCCTAAATTTAAAATTTCTCAATTTGAAAAGACTAGAAATTAAAAAGCCATTACATGGCTGCCATAATCACATTTGCGGGTTATTATTAAACAACTTGATTATACTTGACTTGCTTAATATTTTTGCCACCAAGTCTATAAAACGAGTTGTATTTAAATAATTATTTTAATTTTTGAACATGGATGTCATATTATTTTAACTATAATAAAATTATTTTATAAATTGCACATTATTCTTTATTTTGTTATTTTATGTTGCCTTTAAGTTTGTATGGGAAAATAAAGAAGGAAAAGAGGATCCAATTTTAAAGTTCTAATTTCAGTGCAAAAAAATAATTGATAGGACCGGCCTTGCACACATACATATATACATATTTATATCTATTCTCTTTTTTTTTAGAAAATATCTATTCTCTTTTTTTGAAGGGTAAAAAACACAGTAAACCGAGGTTTTAGGACCATTTTCCAAAACTGAATCGATAAAGACAATGGACTTAAATTTGAAATGTAAGTGACGAACTTGAACTGAGGAAGTATGAAATATGATAGTATGGGTGTGGGGAGGAGGAGGTGTCCTTTGCCTCATAGGCATTCAATGCCTTTTGGCAATACTAAGGTAACAACCATTTCTCTTCTGATCAATCTGCCTATTTAATGATGAAAAACGTATACAATTTTTTACACCCCACTAGTTCCAGATGGGAATAAAATTTTACACTCATGATCAAATTATAATGACCCATGTAAATTGAAGAAGATATTTAAGAACGAGGTATATGGGTACAATTATAATATTGACTCTGTAATTATTTGGATGGTCCTTTTAAAACAGCCACACAATCAAGGGCGTAGCTAAGCTGGGGCCTCCCGCGCACCCCAATTTTTTTTTTTTTTTGTTTTTTTTTTATGGAAAAATATTATATATATTTTTAAGGAAAAAAATAGTTGAGCTAGGGAAAAAAGATTTGGGCTAGGATACTCACGCTGGCCGGCTACGCCCTGCCGAGAATCACCGACAATTTAAATATATTAATTCGTTTTTTTTTTTAAAGATAAATATATTAATTCTTAAAAATGCCACTTCCGACTAATTTATTGAACTAACTAATGCCACTTCCGCCACCAAACCCAATCCCAATTAGAAAGCATTAAAGAACTTAAAATTTACCTAACTGTGACTTTTCAAGATCAATTTTTTATGGATAATTACAAAATAACCCATGAAGTTTGTGGTAATTACAAAAAAACGAAAAACTTCAAAAGTTTGGTCTTGTATGGTTGTGTTTTCAAGAGTAATTTTTCACTTTCCAACTATTTCGAAAAATGAGTTTATGTTTGTTTAGAAAGTTTTCAGGTAGAAATGAAGTCATTTCCGGTTTTCACTTTTTTATGGAAATATTATTTTGTAAACACAACTAAATAACTTTTCATCACAATCACGCAAATTTATATGAAAAGACACTACAATCACGCAAACTTATGTCAAAAATATATTCAAAAACTATAACCAAACATATTTTCATTTCCAAACAGAAATTCGATAATAAACCAAACATATTCTCAATTCTCACACGAAATCAATAAAGTTTGAAAATTCATTTTCCAATACTAAAACTGAAATTAGACTTGGAAATACATCCATACAAGGCCTTTGATTCCGTCGATATTTCCACTCGGATCGTTAGTTTAACCGATGGAATTGATGATGTCATCAAATATTTTACAAGTACACCCCTTTAATTTTTCTAAATATTACTAATAGCCAATTTAAAGAAAATTTGATGTTATTTGTAATTTTTAGAAAAATTGAGGGATGTAATTTTGACAATTAAAGAGTCTCTCTTTAAGGTTCTACCAACACTTGTATTCAACTAATTAAAGTTTCTTCCAAGTACTCAACACCTGTTGAAATCATTCCAACTTCAAGAACCTTAAATGGATGAGTCGATCCATACCGTAGATCTTCTTCTTCTTATCCTCAAGAATAACAAAAGTGAAAAGAATGGTTTCCTTGAAGAAAAAAATTAAGATCAATATTTTTCGTGTATCTTCTTCAAGAGCTTACAAATCCTTTTTGTAGCCTCTCTTAAAAAAATGCTTCCCGAAATTGAGAAGCGATTTGCTACAAAAAAAAAGGAAAGTCAACATAACAAAATTCTTTCCTTGTGAATAAATATCTTTCATACAAGAAAAGTAATCGAATAAAGATAAATGGCGCTTTAATGAGGCTAAATCAAATATAGTCGATAAGATATGATTTTCAAGAACATGCATAATATAGAAAACATGCCAATAACCAAGCACAAAATCTGCACGAATTTGCCTAGATTTTGTTCAAGCAAAGATTCCATCACTTGTTTATAACACAAAAACATGCACCGTGCATACTGCACCAAATTTGCCAATCTTGCTAACATTAACAATCTCTTATTTTGGCACTTTTGGTCAAAACACAATTTTCGAGAATAATATCACAAGTTAAAACGAGTGATGCAACACTCAAGATAATATCCTGCAAGTTAGCACATTGCAAAATGGTTCATCCATCAAATAGTTCAAAAACACACCAAAAACTATGTCTATTGTATCATTTCAACAAAAGTACCAAAAATTAGAAAAGTATCAACAATCAAAATGCAATCTAGTTTAATCGATTTCCCACCTTCATCGACTCCCCCCTCAGCATCGACTTCCCCGAGTTTGTATCCTCCTCTTTATCGACTCTCTCCGAGTTTGCATCCTCATATATACCTTCATCTCGCAAGAGCAACATCGGCCAATTCATCAAGACCTTCAAAGGTGTTGAAACACTAGAAGAAGCACTATGATCAGTGCCAGCAGGAGCAGGGGATTGAATGAACAAATTTTTGATCTTTGTGCTTTTCAGAATTTTGACAGAGATAGTGATGAGACCAGGAACATTAACCAAATCCTCAATGGCCTTCTTTTTGAGACCCCGAGATACAAGAACTTTGTAAATTAAAGAAGGAAAAGGGAGAATACTGTACACACTGGAGTAACCAGCATGAGTCTCAATAATGTCAAAGATCAGCTTTCCAATGTTGTAGACCTGTTTTGCTCCAAGCAGTAAAAGAGCACAACTTGATCCATGGTAACAGAGAAGGAATGTTTTCTTGGTGTCCAGATTATAGATGGCAATTTTGTGCGTATGTGTACTTCTTTGTCAAGTCTTTTGCCTTGAATTTCTCTTGCTTGGAAGGCCATAGTTGTACCACATTGCCACTGATTACCTTTGCAATCTCATTCATGTCTGAAGGGAGATTAGAGAGATCCACATTACTCCTTCTAGGACACCATTGATGTCTTATGGTGAGAGGAGTAGACTTTCTTCCTCACCCGAACAGGCCCAAACTTAGCAGATTCTGGATCAAAACCAAGAGGCAAATTACAAAGTAGAACTCCCTAACAACTCTTTCGATAGGCCTTTCACACAACTTTCTCTTTGCACAACAATCTCCTAAAGTTTTTTGTTCTCAGCAGAATAGAAGCCAGCAAACATACTTTTACCTTCATCAAGTTCAGAATCAAAAGACTCATGCTCAGAATCATCAGACTCAGTGTCTGAATCCGATGTTTCAACACTTTTAGTAGCACCATCATCAACAGGTCCTGAAGGTCCTTCTCCCGCAACATCATTTTCACCTTCACCCTCGTTCGTGAGCTCTTTCACTCTCCGAAGAGGAGGAACTGTCTTGAAGGAACATTACCACTCTATTGAACAGGCAATTTTTTAAGAGGATCCTCTCTTGGAATTTCATCCTCTGAATCTGTAAAGACCCGTTGCTTGAGAATCCATTTTGAGGGTCGTTTGGATGACACACCACTAATATTTTTCTTTGAAACCTCGGCCTCCTTCTCATAATCGAGTCCTCAAGAACTATTTGTCCACGTCTCATTTTCTCGTAGGTCCCAAGGGGTGTAAGTGTAAGGTTTAGAAGGGGGTTGAATAAACCTTACCTAATTTTCGATTTAGTCCTTTTAAATCTACAGAGTTGATACTACACAACAGTGTCCTTGATGGACAAATCAACTTAGTCACTCAAGAGAGTTAATCACTCAACAAACTCAATCGAGCCGTTGATGGAGTAACTCAAATTGCTAGCTCTAAATTAACTCGATTGTGGTTTTGTTTTTCAGCGAAGACTTAACACCCTTAAGTTTGATTAAGTAAGAGTTTAGTGCTTGGTTTAGTACTTATAATTTATCAAGTGGATAACAAATTTATCGTGAGATATAAGCGCTTAAAATTGCAAGAATTAAAGTCTTTGAAATGTAAATGACACAATGAAATTTTTATAGAGGTTCAAGATGGGGTAATTCTTCTACTCCTCTCTTCTCCAACTCCCCGGAGGAATCCACTAAGTAATGATCAGTTTACAAAGTGGTAACAAATCCGGATACAAGTCTTGATCACAACAAATGTTGACTTGATCCTTAAGGACTCGATCCTGAGACGCCTTGATCACTCACCGGCTTCTCGTCGACTCGCTTCTTCTTCACAGGCGGCACCGCCTTGCTACTACAAAAATTCTCACTTGCTCAAGCTCTTTGGATTTGATCACGAAGCCCTCCAAAAGCTTAAGACTTGCTCAACCTTGAACCTTCCTACAATCCTTCTTGGAATGTAGACCCCTTGTAATCAATAGTTTCCTCTTCAACTAATTGAAGTTCTATTTCCTTCACACGAGTGAGTGTTGGATTGATTTACTTCGTAATGCAGGCTTGAGGATTGAGAATGTTTCGGTTTTTCGATGTGCTTGTATATCTCACGTGTGTTTCATACATGTATCCCCCTTTTTCTCAAACAAACTCCTCGGCCTTTTATAGTGAACTTTCAAAAATTTGCCCGTTGAAGAGATAGGCTTATTTTTGAAAGTCACTTGCACGTCGTTGGCTTGTCTTGTTGCGCTTCTTGGAATTGCCATTTCCTCGTATGAATTGTTCTTTCACCTTTTCGTAGTTCGACACGGTGTAGTGCTTCCCATTGTTCATTCCTTTTGCACGCTTCGGGACCGAGCACTCCAAGAAAGGTGGTATGGAGATATTACTTGTTTAAGTAAATCTCTTGATTTCTCGGCAACGGTTCTTTTTACGCTTATCTCGACTTGATCGCTTTTCCTTGCTTTCCCCAGGTGACTTAGAGTCGACCTTCCAATCATCGGATGACTCTTCCGTCACTTCAACTTGAGACTTGGCTTTTCTTGAGTTGACTTGACCGATGCTCCACTCACCGCATCTCACCGCTTCTTCATAGAGTTCCCGTCTACTCTTCTTTGCCATATTCAAATTGTTTCACGCCAGAAGGTCTTCCTTCCGTCTTGGTTGTCTTCTCAGCATGTTATGGCGTAGTGACTTAACTCGGCTTGGCCTCTAATTGTTACAATACATTTTACAAGAATTGGGGTGCCAACTTTCTATTCTAAGTTTTACATGGCATTCATCAAAATCTAAACAATAAAATTCCTAACATTTTCCAATAGTAGGTTTTCAATATAGTTTTCGAATCGGCCCCAAAAACATGGGGAAAGTGAGGAATGTACCTTGGTGGAGTAGAGACACCACTGGAGCAAAGATTTCGAGGGGTGATCGCCGTATGTCCTTCTTCCGGTAGAGAAGTCTCATGACGATCGGAACATTAAGGTTCGAATCTTATGGAGCTTGTCGGTGTTAGAACATTCCTCCAAATTTGTAGAGGGATTTTGCAATTCAACCTCGTGAGGTGTGAGCCGAGATGTCTCTACATCGACGGTCCACCTTCATCTCGAATTTCTTCATGAGTTTCTTGAAGTACAGGAGATTACGATGGAACTGTTTGTAATGGAGTAGGGTTTGCAACCATCACATTTCCCCTACTTGGTCTTCTATTCCGAGAAACCTCTCAAAGTTCGTGGAGGATTTGATCCCTATTTCTCACCATTCTCGTAACACGGTCGATTGGCCGTGAAAAATCGAAGAATAAGTACAGGAGAAGCTATGCAAGAGATGGGTTTGAGAGAGATAAGTGACTATTTGAATAAGAAAGCCGAGAGAGATAAGTCACACCGCATCCATATATATGGGAGAGAGATATGATGAACCGCCATAATTGGAGAGAGGCAAATGGCGGCTACTATGGTAGTTTCCAAGAAAAACTTCCCAACTCGTTAAAATTTGAAATTCAAATATTTGAGAAAAATGTTCCATAAGATCATAAGGTGCATCATGATCAAAAATAACACTGATATATAAAACACCTTTCATTAAGGACAAAATCAAGAGATAAATCTGTACGATAAATAATGCTCCAATCAAATTAATTTTGTAGATATTTTCCATAAGCCCAAAAAATATGATCCTGAAGGATGCCGAGAATGATGCGTTTATTTCTAGCACACATGAGAGCTTCAGTTTTTAATGTGATTCAACTCAGTGTTGTAACACCTTTTTCAAATACACCACAATAAAGTCAATAGATCAAAATCCTTTTCCCAAATTAAAATTTTTTTTGAGTGAAAGGAAATAGTAGGGGGTATGAGCCACGGGAGCTTTCGCACCAAAACATGGGTAGCTCTTTTCTTAGAAGATCATCACAAGTTTCATGCATATAGAAAAGAGCTAGAAAAGTTCACGACTGATTAGCATTCACACTCAATATTTAGGCAGCTTTTTTTCCGTCAAAGGCCTCAAATAAAAATCATCTTTCACTTGGGAAAATTCATTCTGTTTGCAAATTGATCCACTATTGTTTTTAGCTAATGTAAGCTCAAAAGGGTACTCAACTGAGAGGCAACGACAAAAACATATCGTGAATGTAATGAACTTACCAATGCATAATGTCTAATGCGAAAAAAACAAATAGTAAGATCAAAATTGTGTTGTAACACATCAAGAAGGAGAGATGATGTGAATGGTGTTGCAACACTAAAGCCCACACCGCCGAGAGCACAGACACCTAAGGATTGTTTCAGGAATTAAACCTTTGAAAGTCCAAGGCCTTGATAAAAATATCAGCAATTTGTTTCTCGGTGGTAACAAAATCAACGGTCAAAATTTCAGTCTCAACCAAGTCTCTAATGAAGTGGCGTCGAATATCGATGTGTTTTGTTATCGAATATTATACCGGGTTTTTTGAAATATTTATGGCACTTGAATTGTCACAATAAACAGTAAGAGTTTTCTCTTCAACCCCATAGTCAGTCAACATTTGTCGCATCCACAACGTTTGAGAATAACAACTCCCTAATACTATATATTCGGACTCAAAAGAGATAATGACACATTGTTTTGCTTCTTCGTACCATGAAACCAAGTTGTTGACAAGGCGAAGCAGACCCTCAAGTCGTGTTTTTTCCTCATCAACATCACCTACCCAATCAACATCACTAAACCCAACCAAGTTAGTTTTAGTGTTAAAAGAATACAAGATACCAAATTCAGTAGTCCCATTTACATAACATATGATTCTCTTGACATCTTTTAGATGAGACTCTTTAGGAAAAGATTGATGCCTAGCATAAACACAAACACTATAACTTATGTCGCCTACTAGCAAGAAGTGAGATACAAAAGACGCCCAATCATACTTCAGAAAGAGTAGGATCAACGTAAGTTTCATTCTCATCTTTGGACAATTTAATTATCATTAGTCCCCATGGGAGTTTTCATATGCTTTTTATTATCCAACCCAAATCTTTTGACAAAGTTCTTGGCATATTTGTTCGAGTGATAAAATCCTTTATCAAACTATTTTACTTGTAAACCAAGAAAATAGTTTAACTCACCAACCATGCTCATTTCAAACTCAATAGACATGAAACCTACAAATTCATCAAGCTTTTGTTTTGAGGTTGACCCAAAGACTATGTCATCAATATAAATTTGAGCAATGGTGATACTATTCTAATATTTCGGATGAATAGTGTTTTGTCAACACTCCTCTTTTGTAACCCTTATCACACAGAAAAGTGGTCAACCTTTCATACCAAGCCCGAGGGGCTTGCTTTAGCCCGTATAGAACTTTTTTGAGTTTAAATACATGATTGGGAAAATGAGGATTTTCAAAATCTTTGACTGCTCAACAAAAACTTCCTCATTCGAAAACCCATTTGGGAAAGGCGCTTTTGACATCCATTTGAAACAGTTTGAATTTAAAAATGCATGCAAAAGCAAGGAGAAGTATTATGGACTCAAGTCTAGCCATATGGGCAAAATTTTCATCAAAGTCCACTCATTCCACATGTGTGTAGCCTTGAGCCACTAGCCTAGTTTTGTTTCTAGTTATGTTACCAAGCTCATTTTATTTATTTTTAAATATCTTGGCTCCAATAACATTAGAATTCATAAGTTTAGGAAATGGATCCCACACATCATTTCTTTCAAATTGTTCCAGTTCCATTTGCATGGGATTAATCCAATACTCATCAACAAGAGCTTCTTTAACGTTTTTAGGTTCTATTGGTGAAGTAAAGCAAACAAATCTTACCATCTCCCCGTAGTTGACCTTATATTTATCTCTTGTCTTAATGCCTTCAAAACTTCTCCAATCACTTGATCTCTCAATGGTTTTTCCTTATTCAGCTGGGTGGCTCTTTTCTGATTTGATAAAAAATATCAAATTCATTAGCTCCATCCTCTTCTGAGTCTGGATTTTCTTGCACTTCAGTTTCTGGTGCTGGATCAGATGTTGTAACATCATCAACAACTTTTTCATCATTGTTCGCAAGTGTTGTTGAACTCGCCACATGTATTCTCTCGCATTTTTGTCTCGGATATCTCTGCAAAATCTTTAGTAACATCTACAACCATATTCATATATTCAATAATAGTACGAGTTCTCATGTTGTAGACTCTGTAGGCTCTACTTTTCAAAGAGTATCCGAGAAAGATTCCTACATCACTTTTGGAATCAAACTTACTAAGATGTTCCCTGTCATTGAGATTATAACAGACACATCCAAATACGTGAAAATAACTCGACATTAGGCTTTTTGCCTTTCCAAATCCATAAGTTGTCATATTAGTACCGGGCGTAGATGAACCCTATTTATGATATAGCATTCAAGTGCTAATGACTTTAGCCCACGCTTTAGGAGTGATTTTCTTGGAGTTTATCATTACATGTGCCATCTCTTGTAGAGATCTATTCTTTCTTTCTACAACACCATTTTTTTGAGGTGTAATGGGTGCGAAAACTCATGAAAGATTCCAAGATTTTCACGATTTAGAGAAATTGGGGTTTTGAAATTCTCTCCGTGATCACTCCTAATCCTTCCTATATTACGCTTTTCTCATTTCTCGATCTAAGGCACAACTTTTTATACACGAGAGAAGGTGTCATACTTTTCTCTAATGAAATCTATCCATGTGAACCTGAAAATCATCAACACACACAAAAACGTACTATTCACCTCCTATGCTTTAACTTGCATTGGTCCCATAAGGTCCATATGCGGAATTTTGAGGCACTCAGTGTTGAACTCAAGTGTTGCAACACTTTGTAAGATTCCCTTTTTGTTTTCCCGATTGACAAGGACCACGACACTTGAGTGATCTTTTTGAGTTTTGGAACTCCTAACTTAATAAGATTCAAGATATACCACGAAAATTCATCCGACCTAATTTCTCGGATTTGTAACGTGAGCACCCGTGTCAAAATACTATGATTCAAGAACATTAGCTTTAAGAGATGTGTAAAAACATTGTAAGAAAACTCATTTTTCCTAACCCATATTTTCTTAGGTTTGTTAGATAAATTAAATAACATTTTGCCTTGCCTATAGTGTTTCAAGACGAAAGCACTTAGGTCTTATATGGCCAGGACGATTACAATAGTGACATATAGAATAAATCGATCATTTTTTTCCAACTAAGTTATATGAAGTTCATTCTTTAACAAAAACTATTTTAGAGTGTTTTTCCTTTTGAGCAATGTTTTTGTTAGAAGAAGTACCAAATCCAACACCGCACGGTCTTTGTGGACTTTTCTTTGAGATAGATTTCATCCAATCTCCCTTTATCGTGTTCGCTTTCTTAATCAAGCCATAATGTCACGAAGTTCTTTATTTACTTTGGTTAGTTCTTCCTCTCTTTATGTTGCTAGCCTTTCAAATTTGACTACTTCACCCTTGAGTGAATCTTTTTTTGCAATGAGACAGCAACTTTCTCCTCCAAGTTCTCATTAGTTTTGCATAACTAACTATTTTTTGAACGCTTTTGGTATACCCTCCCGAGTTCATCATTTCTCGATTCTTCATCCTCTTTAGACTCATCCTCGAGTTTTCATCATTTGAGTCATTTTTCTCTCGCAAGTATTATAGAGTTTAGACACGTTTCAATAAAATGAAAGCTAGAGTCATACCGCTTGGTGTTGTAACACTGTAAAGTAGACTCAGTGCTTTTCATTACAACCAACCTTTTTCTTCATATTGATGGAAGTGAAGGCTACATGATTGCTCACATTATTTTCTTCTTCTTACGCATATGGTTATTCATCACTCCATGAGTTGGTAAATGATTTCTCATTCTTCTTCGTGAGTGTTTTCACATTCGGCTTAAATATGTCCAAAACCACCGCACTCCTGGACTTTATCCCCTTGCTTTTTGAGTTCCCCATTGTCTATTTTCTTTGAGGTCCACTGTTCTTTCCTGTTCGGAAAGTTGTTATTCTTATTCACTTGTTTTAGATATTTACCAAAACTCTTGGTAAGCAAGGCAAGTGACTCATGGAGATCCTTTCCTCGACTCAAGAGTTGGTTCCTCGATGTTTCAACCTCGAAAGAAATCTCCTTTTTTTTTTTCTTGTAATTCGACTCTTTTAAGTTTTTCTTTCTTGATCTCTTCAAGGTTCATTTCAATGTATCGAGTGATCCTATAAGTTCATCAAGCTTTAACTCTGAAAGAACCTTTGATTCTTCAGTGGTCGTTGCTTTGTAAGCAAATCTTTCTGGAAGAGACCTCAACATTTTATTAACAACTTTAAAGTTAAGAGTATTTTTTCCCTAATGCAAAAGTTTCGTTAGCAATATCACAGAGTTTAGAATTAAAATCACTGATAGTTTCATTTTCACTCATGCAAAGATGCTCAAATTTGGAGGTGAGCATTTCAAATTTTGACATTCTTACAGCTTCAGTTCCTTCATAGGCGATCTGCAGAATGTCCCATGCTTCTTTTGCAGTTTCACAAGTTGAAATCAGCTTGAACTGGTTTTAATCAACAACACTGAAATTGGCATTGAGTGCCTTGGAGTTTTAGTTTGCTAATTGATCCTCATTGGTAGACCAGTCAGTTGCATTTTAAGGAACATCCTTACCATCAACAACATGAGTAGGTGGTGTCCAGCTAGTTAAAATGGATTTCCAGACACGTTCGTCTACGAATTTGATGAAGGCTATCATTTTTGCTTTCCAATATGAAAAATTGGTTCCAGTTAGAAGTGGTGGTCGAGAAATGGAACTTCCTTCAAGATAGTTATCCATGCTAGCAACAGATACAATTAAAAAATAGGATCTCACTAATAAGGATTAGTGGTAGGCTCTTGATGCCAATTGATAGAATATGTGACCTTAATACTAGTTGAATAATAGCATATTTGTATAGTGTTAAATGTTAATGTTATAACACTGAAACAAACAACACACTCACATAGCGGAAATGAAAGAACACGATGATTTTTACCATGCTTAGATTCCTCAATCTTAATGCACGAGACCACGCCCAGAGAAAAAAAATCCACTAATAGAAAACACATTATTACAATACAACTTGCTTTATGAAAATTAAAGACTCCTTTTAAGATTCTATCAACACTTGTATTCAACTAATTCTAAAAGTTTCTTCCAAGTACTCAACATCATTGAAATCGTTCCAACTTCAATAACCTTGAATGGTTGAGTCGATCCACACCGTAGATCTTCATATTCTTCTCCCCGAAGAATAACAAAAGTGAAAAGAATAGTTTCCTTGAAGAAAAACGTTAAGCTCAATATTTTTCGTGTATCTTCTTCGAGAGCTTACGATCCTTATAGTAGCCTCTCTTTAAAAAAAAAACGCTTCCGAAATTGAGAAGCAGATTTGCTAAGAAACAAAGGAAAGTCAGCATAACAAGATTCTTTCCTTGTGAATAAATATCATTCACACAAAGAAAAGTAATCGGATAAGGATAAATGGTAGTTTAATGAGGTCAATCAAATATGATCGGATAAGATATGATTTTCAAAGAACATGAATGATATAGAAAACATGCCAACTAACCAAGCACAAAATTTGGCACGAATTCTACCCATATTTTGTTCAAGCAAAGATGCATCACTTGTTTACAACACCAAAAATATGCATTGTGCACACAGACCAAATTTGTCAATCTTGCTAACGTTAACAAGATATATTTCAATATTATGCATCCTTCACACCAAACCACATATGTACATATATTTCTAATAAGAGATAAAGAGATTTAACGAGGATTAGTTGGCGTTATGGTGATAAAATTGAGATTATATATGGATTTAACTACACTTTAGAGGTATTACAATGTTTTTCCATTCAATCTAAGTAAAAACTAGATGGTCCATATATACGTAGCTACCCTATCAAAATCTTTATGTAAAATAATTAAAGTGATTAACGTGTTGGGAACCGTCGATGGGACCCCCACCAAAAGTAATAATCGCACACACTAATAATTATCTCAAATAAAATCAAGACCAAGAAAATAAAATTAATAATAAGCCAAAATACCAAATTTTAACATGGAAAACCCCAAAAGAATAAGGAGAAAAAACACGGGCAAATACCCTCAATGGATTCACTAATAAATAGTGATAACGAAATAGCTCAAGCTTTTTGCACAAAGTTTGAGTTAATTAAAACAATGGGAAAATTATACTCTTTTGGTGTGTCTCTCAACAATATAATACCCCAATAAACCCAAAATTTCCTCAAAGCTCACACATTGTGGAGAAATTCAACTCCACTATTTTCTCGACACACGGTCAAATATATATAGTGATCTCTATATAACTACTTTTGGAGTAAATACTCTCCTCAATTGTAGAAAATCTGTCCCACTCGAGAAAGCCCTCAACCAAACACTCTCTTGTTGACTTGCATTTTTCTCTCTCTACTTCCTCCGAATGGTCTTTTTATAGGCCAAATGAATGGCATAATTTTCAACATGTAAGTGCAATATTTATTGGTTGGTGTACATATTTTCTTTATGGCTGCAATTGCTGAAAATCCATTTTCAAGTCGCAATTGATGACTCATTTTTTCTTTTCTAATATGAGGCCACCCACATGGGTGGGACCCATCCCAACAATCTCCCCTTCCACCATATGTGGAAAATTACCTTATGCTTGCACGGTGGAATAAATCAAATATGAATACAACATACTCACCTTCCGAGAAAACAATTTTGCAAACAAATCACACTATTCTCGCTTTCTTAAAAAGACTTGGGAAGAAACTATTAATAAGGCATATTATATGTAAAAATAAATGAAAATATGGCTTTTAATCGTAAATGATGGAGTGATATGATCCATATAGCCACCCTACATAGTGAGATAAAGTTTAGTTTGTTGTTGTTGTAAATCACACTAGTCTCGCTACAAAACTTTGAAGCCATGATTAACTATCGCCCCGTCCACCCCAACAATCTCCCCCACTATATGTGGAAAAATACCTTATGCTTGCATGGTGGAATAAATCCAATATGCACACAACATATTCACCTTCTCGAGAAAAAAAATTGCGAACTAATCATACTAGTCACTACAAAACTTTGAAGCCATGATTAACTATTGTCGATGAGCTACTCTCATCATTAGAAAATCAAGTACTACTCACAACCTCCATACACTCATGGACACTTTCAAATATCTTTGGCTTCCATCAATAATAAATGTGATGTGCTTTGATCGATCAACCAAACCCTAGCACAATATTTGGTGAAGGGTACAACTCCACCTCGCTCAAGACACCATTCGCCTCGGCTCAACACACCAAGTGAGTGACAAATCACCGTGTTGCAAGCATCTCAAACATCTTCCGAAAATCTTCTTTGATTGGACACACTTCTAAAGCTCTAACAAAGAAGAATATTGAACAAAGTTTGACACTAAGTTATGGTTGTTCGGTCTCCAATATCTCAAGATATCTCGTATTTTTGATATACTATAACACATAACCTTTATAATACTCACAACTCACACAAAATACATGGAATGACATCTCAATCAAATTGTTCATGACTCCTATGTGCAAACACATTGCAATCAACACTTTTTTTTAATTAATAAGCGGAAAAAACTCTCTTCGAGTATCTAATTATCGAACAATAATTATGAAAAATCAATGGCATACATTTGGAAACAAATGAGGGACTTTCTTGCCAAATTCTATTATTTCTCAAGAAGAGTTCTCATTTGCCATAAAATTCAGTGAAGACTGTCCTTAGTTGTAGTTAGTTCAACAAAACATATTTTTATACGAGTCTTGTACAAATTATCGAATATAGCTGCTCTTTGCAAAGAACCATTAATCCTTTTGTAATCTCCCACTTGTATTACTCGAACAACACGGTCCAACTACACTCCGTAAATCGAATTTAGACACAAAATTGGCACATGGCGAACATCCTTCAAAGTCAACTGCGGCCCGAGATTCGTCCGAATACATACATTACCAACACAATAATTTTTGCTTGATTATTATTTCCAAACTTGACAAAGACTCAAAATCTCATGTTTTATAGGTATTGAAAAACTCCTTATCGGGTGTTAGATTAAAAGTGGTTGATGAATCAATAATCCAATCAGCATCCGAACTTGCCATATGCAAACAATCATGATTCTTAGAAGAGAGCACAATAACATCACCATCGTAAGGAGTGGCGATCGCGGCTTCCTTATCATCACTGCTCAATTTTTTCTAGTTTGTCTTTTTCGATCTCTCTCATTTTTCTCATCTTGCTTTCTCTTATTGTAATATTTTATGATGTGTCAATGTTTATTGTAATAATAATACTTTCCTGGATCACGAGATTTTGATCGCCCTTTTTCTCTTTATCGATCATTGCTTTTTTGTCTCCTCTCGCGACTCAACAACGAGAGTCCGAGAACTTTCTCGCACCTTGTCCCTTTCGTCTTTTTCCTCATTGAACAATTTATTTTTGACCATATATATATAGTCAAAAACCATTAGAGCATAATTAATAAGTGAGACAACTAATGTCTCAAAATTGTCCGCAAAGATCCCAATAGAAATGACACTTGCATCTTGTCATCAAACTTTAAGCCAACGATTTGTTAGTTAATTTAAGATGCTCTAGAAAGTACTCAAGTGTCCGCAAAAGAACTTACCTCATTATACTTCACGTTAAAAAATTGTTTGATCAAGTAAGTTTTGTTTTGAGCGTGCTTCCTCTCGTATATGACTTCCAATTTCTTGCACGACTATGGGCATGACCCACTGAGTAAAGTGGTGAAACATGCTCGATCAATGAAATATCGAATCATTCCAATAGTCTTCCTATTTAACTAATTCCATTCTTTCTTGTCTTTATCATCCGGCTTGACTCCACTATTCTCTATTAGATCATAAAGATACATACTATAGAGAATATCCACCATTCTTGGCTTCCACACCGTATAATTATTTGTTGTCAATTTGATCATGGTTATTGTCCACTCTTGAATCCATCAAGAACATGCACAAAATTTTCAAGTTTCACCAGGCACTTATACCACTTGTTGGAAGCGTGGATGGGCCCAACCAAAAATAATAATCGCACACATAAATAATTATCTCAAATAAAATGAAGAAAAATAATATAAATGGTAAGCCAAGACACTGAATTTTAATGTGAAAAATCTCAAAAGAATAATGGAAAAAATCACAGACAAATACCCACTAACAAATAGTGATTACAAAATAGCTCAAGCTTTTTCCGAAAGCTTGAGTTAATTACAAAAATGGGAAAAATACTCTCTTTTGGTGTATCTTTCAATACTATAAAATACCCAAAAAAACCACAAAATTCCCCAAACCTTGAACAAGTGTGGAAAAATTCAACTCCACTAATCTCGATACAATCAAGTATATATAGTGATCTCTATATCGCTATTTTTGGAGCGAATACTCCCCATTAATTGGAGAAAACTCTCCCACTCGAAAAAAGCTTTCATCCAAATGCTCTCTTGTTGACTTTCTTTTTGATCTCTCTACTTCCTTCGATTGGTCTTTTTATAGGCCAAATGAATGGCATAATTTTCAACATGTAGGTGCAACATTTATTGTCGTAGTATGTAGGTCCCAAATGTGTCAAGTTAAAGTCCAAGAGGTTTTTTTCACCGAGTTTTTCCCACAAAGGTATATATCGTCAATGAGAATTTCGGGCCCACATTTTGTCCGCCTTGGCGATCGAAAGAAGAGAATGGTTGGAATAGGTTTGAGTGGTTATTTCTGTGTAAATAACCACACAAAAGTTATAATCCTTTTTTGTCCAAGTCATTGAATGTTTAAAGACGAGAATACCCTTTTAGAACTCAACATGCCAGTCCACGTGATTAATTTTATGTGCGTTTTCAACCGGAAATACATCGAGGAGGTATATAACTTGACAATCCCATGGAGATTAAGAGGTAAATTGATCCCAAAAAAAGATTAAATGGTAAAGTCGAAAAAACGGATAGTTTGAATGGCAATTCCTTTTTCCTCATTTTTCATGGCCCCAATTGATGAAGCTCCATTTGGAAGCCCAATTGATAACTCCCTTTTCTTTTCTAATATGAAGCCACCCGCGTGGGGTGGACTTAACAAAAGCTACATGTCAATTTTTAATGCCAAGATTGAGATCTCATGACTATTTGTGATTGGTTATACATATATTTAATTGTAAGCAGTGGACCTATGGTTCTCGTGTTGCATCCGAAATTTTTTAATTTGGGGAAAATGAGATGTGTGTTTTGCATGTCTAATTGAGATGAGCTTAAGTCATTTTCCCCAAGGATCACACTGATTAGTTAGGGCTCGTGTCCTGTACCTTGTACTTTTAGTCTTATAAGCACACAAAGAGTGGCAATTTCAGTCCTATAAAATATTGGCATTCGCACAACACATGTCATTAGAGGGAGATTCAATTTTTTGTGTCTCAGTTATTCTTAAATTACAAAAGGTTAAAAATTAATATTGTAGTTAAATTGCTAGTGACTATTCTTAAAAGATGAAAAATTTGATCGACAACTTATGTATATGACTATAATTACAATCTTGTGGCTTTTTTGTAACAAGATTATGGTATTTTGAAATAATAATTATAGTATATGTTTTGAAAACCTGCAAGGACTATGTATCCTATTATTGGGATAAACAACTAGACGAAAGCAAATTTTGGGATTTTTGGAATTTAAAAATTAAAGTTCACATTTTTCATGTGGGGAAGAGTAGCATATATACTGAACCATATTATATTTGCATAAAAATTCGTACTCTACAATGTGCCCAGCATGGGAGACAGAGAAAAGGGGATTGTTAGACCTCACCCACGCGGCTCAAGATGGTAACATGAAATTCAGTATTTAATTTGCATTAATTTCATCAAAATCTTGAGTTCTCTTAATTATATGAGTAGTTGAAGTATTTGTCTTACCTAAAAATCTAGACTTGGTGCGTGTTTGCCCAATATCAAAACTGATGGAAGCTATTTCAAGTCAAAATTTACTAGGTTCTTTAACTTGTTTAAATAAGTTCTTCACTAGGTCTTGTACTATATCAACATTGGTTTAATCTGTGCCCAATTATGTTTTAAAATATACTAAAGGGGTAATTACAAAAAAATCCCAGAGGTTCGAGCTAATTACAAAAAAATCAATTTTTTTTTTGAAAATTGCAAAACACCCATAGTTGAGGTTTGATTTCATCTTACATTTCCCCCCGCTATAAGCCAAAAATATTTCAAATCCCCCTGATATTTATAAAAATATTACAATTATACCTCGTTAAATTTAAGACATTATCAAACTTGAGGGGGCTTTTAATTTTGAAATTTTGAAACATCTCTATTTTTTTTTTTTTTGTTATCAGCCCAAATCATAAAGTTCGCCTATATTAGCCACAAAAAAATCGTTTTGTGGGTGTACGTATGATATTAAGAGCAAAAGCTGAAAATGAGAGCAAAACTAGGCAACACAACTAATTATTATAACCGGCCACTGCAAGAAATTTTCAGTTTATCCACATAATTTACCAACATAAATGAATTTATCACTAAATTTTACAGTTACCTATATAATAAAAAATATTATTTCCCCCCAAATTATACCGATAGATCATAGTCAGTTTTTAAATTTACCATTTTAGATTTATTAGTTAATATTTACCTATAACGCGCGATTTTATCTATACTTTACGATTATCTTAATACATACCTCTGATTTTTCTCAGGTAAACCGATTGTAGTGAAGTATTGACAACATTGATCCATGTCCCATATATTTTGAAAGATTAACGTGATAATCAAAATCAAGTGGAAGCTAACATAGGATATATGTAGGGATGACAATTTTGCCCCGACCTGCAGCTACCGTCCTGTGACCCGTGGGGGTGGGGCGGTTCTGGTATCACTTCCCCCACATAGAATAATTATTTTTTTAATATATTTAATATATATTTTGCATATATAATATATATTATAATATGATTTTTATGTTTTAATATTATATCTAACATTTATAAATTGATAATGACAACTTTTGTAAAGAATGTTTTATAAATATATTATAGATATATATTTTTTTTCCTTTTTCAGTTTTTTTTTGCATTTAATTTTATTTAAATTGGGGCAGGACAGGTCGCCCCACCACGCTACGGGTCTAGGTCTCTAGATACTCGACCCGACCCATTGTCATCCCTAGATATATGTTTAGAGGTAATTAATTAATTAGCATTGGTCATTGCAAGTGCTAATTAAAGAATGAGTGAATGAAAGGCTTAGAGATAGGGTTCTGTCAATTGGTCCTGTGGTAGCATTCTGCTCCTTCCTTCTGATTTGTCTTTTTTTAACTTGTTTGTTTGGTTGTCATGTTGTCACGTGAATGTCTTACCCCCCACCCCATGCACCCCCATCCCACCCCAGAACCCTCTTAGCTTGCATTTTCCCTTCCTTTAAAAGAGCTTCAGAAGTCAGCTCACTAGGAATTTTTAGACACCATTAACACTTCTCTTTAATTTACTCAATCTCCAATTAGTTGCAGTTTTTCAAATTCATTGGTCAAGAAACTTTGCCGTTTCAGTTTCTTTGACAATGAACCCTTCTCCATTTCCTACGGATCACCAAATTAATAGTTTTGATCATGATCAGCAACATCGTCAGCTTATCTTTGCCCCAGATCATCAACTGTTTTCATCATCGTCATCGTCTTCCGCATCATATCATATTTTCTTCAATTCAACTCAACATCACACGGGATCCTATTATCATCGCCAAATTTACCAGCCCCACCACCAAGAGGTACACACATACATAGTGTACCAACAATTTATATCTATATATATATATTGAACTTTTAAATATTGTTCTATATTTTAATTTCATTGCATGGCTTGTAATTTAAGTCTACTAGCAAGTAGATGAATGTTAATATGTTATATATGTATCAGCCATATAAACAATTGATCGGACAATTTTTTGATCTTAGCAGGATGATGACAAATATGGTCATCATGGAGCTGGATCATCATATGAGATTAAGAATATGGTTAACAATGGCCTCAAATTAAGTCTAGATCAAGGAAATTACATATCGGAGAATAAAGATAATTCCCTAAAATGGATGTCTTCCAAGATGAGATTGATGCAAAGTATGGAGAATCCCGTCTACGTAGCTCCCAAATTAATAAGCAGTGCCACTGCCAAGCTTGAGGAGGATCTAAAACCTCAGCCATCCTCTTCTTTGGAAACTGATATAAGCAGCAACAATTGTTCTTACAACAGCCCAATTAGGGTTTGTTCTGATTGCAACACAACAAAAACCCCTCTCTGGAGAAGTGGTCCTAAAGGCCCCAAGGTACCTTCTTCTTTTTCTTTTTTTTTTTTTTTATTATATAAAGGGAAATAATAAGTGGATCAACATGTTACTATATATATATAAAAGTATTATTCTGTAATAAGTTCAGAACAATATTATGGCGCTTTCTTGACACTAATAGATAAAGATAAATTTTTCATTTTTCATTTTTTGAAGGGGACAAAATTATAAAATTTTATAATTTTATAATACAAAATTCATAATAACTATGAAGAAAAATTGAAGTTGAGGGCCGCCAGCCCCTGGATCCGTCCCTAGGTATTTCTGAAGTTTCTGATGATCACGCTTTTCTTTTTTGTTTTTTTGTGTTATATTCACAGTCACTTTGCAATGCGTGTGGGATTAGGCAAAGGAAAGCGAGGCGAGCAATGGCTGCTGCTGCCGCCAGTGGCACGGCAGCCGTTGCCACTCATCAGCCACCGGCGATGAAGATCAAGATGGAACACAAAGAGAAGAAGGGCAAAAATGGAAATTCCTCATCACAGCTGCTCAAGAAACACTGCAAATTAATTTCTGGTACTACTGGATCATCATCAGATGGTGGTGGACGGAAGAAGAAGATTGGCTTAGAGGATTTCTTGATAAATTTGAGCAATAATTTAGCTTCTCAATTAAGAGTGTTTCCTGAAGATGAGAAGGATGCTGCAATCTTGCTTATGGCTCTATCATCTGGCTTGGTTCATGCTTCAACTTAATTAATGGCTGGATTTATTTGATTATTGATTTAGACATAACGGCTTAGGATTGATTAAGATCAGCTTGATTATATGTGAGAGAGAGTCATAATTGATAATTAAGTTTTTAGAAGATGCAGTGAGTGAGATTTTATATATTCTGTTTCTTAATTAATAAGGAAATTACTTGGCATAATTAATAAATATTATGTGGCAATTAATCTTGTAAACCTTTGGATGGACTAATATGGATCTCTTGTTCATTTATGAATTACGAATGAGAAATGGAATTTATTTTAGTATTTTTCATGGTATATATATGATATATATGTGTGTGTGAGACAAGAAATGCGATGCTAACCACTTGGGTTTTACCCAACTTCACTCATCAACTGACATGTATATTGATTTTTTCCCAAATGCTAAATCAAGTTAAATTTACACTGTTGGATAAAGCTTTTGTAGTTGAACAATACACATGTCAAATGATGACCGGAGTTGGATATAAGTATATAACACAATTGGGATTTGGGTAGCATGGAAGTTCCCCAGATATGCATATAATCGATCTTTTTCAACTATTTTTGCTTCGTCATGCATAGCGTTTTCTGCATCAAGGAGCAGAATCAGGAGTTTTCATCTATTTTTTCAAGTTTTAAAACCCAGAAATTTTATTTACTTACTTTCTAGTTTACATAATCTTTGTGTATGGACAAAGATAAAATTAAACAGTAGATAAGTATCAGTTTAGACTTTAGTAGAAATAAAGGACGTTATCTTGGTGACTGCCATGCCATCATCAGCCATGATTAGGCTTAATTGCAGAAACTATCCTGTAACTTGGGGTAAATTGCATTTCCGGACTTTTATTATTAGGTTTGCAAAATATGCCCGGTATGTTTATCAAGTTTTGCAAATTATGCACTCGCAAGTTTATAACGTTCTGCAAAATTGGTCCTACAAGTTTTATACCGAAGCAATTGGTGTCCTATAAGTCTTGAGTTGATGCAAAATTGGTCTAGCGGAATAATTGCATATTTTCATAATACCAATTATACCCTTATTCATACATATGGTTGATTTGACTAAGTGTTTTGCGTAAAATGGTATCGAGCCAGGTTTATTAAGAACTTTTGGTTATATTTATTATATTTATGTAATTAACAATTGGTGAGGAGAATTACTCCGAGATTATGGATCCGGACCGATGTCCGAGATGTACCCTTACAGACATATCACAAATATTGACAATATATGCACAAGAACACCTTGACCAGGTTTCATATCGGGAATACCAACATAAAGAAAAAGAAAAAGAGGACTTGAAACCTTAAGGCAATGCAAAATGCGAGCGAATATTATAGGCGCTTTTGGATGCTTAACCAGACCTATATGTTCACTTGATGAACCTTCAAGAAACGGTTCATGAAAATTCCCATCGAACAATGATTCCCCGATGGAGTACCCGAGTGGAACGAGATACTTCCGCACAAATCTAAGTTCTCCGAAGATCTTAGAGAAGTCCGTAAGACGGTGCGTAATTATGCCAACCGCCATATTCATCTACCAAGACAAGTTCATCAAATCCAAACTGATGGAGACGATGGTGAAATATCGAAGGAAACTCTTGAAATCCTTCATGATATTTAGAAACGAGTCAAGAACCTTGAGGACAGGCCGAGTTCTTCCGAAGGAAAGAATCGATAGATTTTGGGACATTACCTATTTACACCAAAAAGGAAACCAACCGGTTATACGAAAAATGACAGATGAGGAGAAGCTCATTGCTCTAATCAAAGGAAAATCCATCAAAAATTAAAAAAGATGGATATGGAAAAGATGAATCTTAAAGATCTACATGACCTTGCAGAATCCTTCGCAGATTAGGAATTGTAGATTTAAAGATGAACACAGAGATGGAACATTGGTCACCTATGATCCAAAGAAGACCAATTCCACCACCACCACCAGCTAATCCTAACGTCGAAGAAAGTACGGGTTCGAATCATGGAGCTCGGGATGAGAGGATGCCACACGCCGGGGATTTCACGACCGGAGTGATCCACTTTCGGGACGAAAGTCGAAACCTCTTTGCATGGGAACTAGACAACCCTCTTTGGAAGGCCGAATGTTTATCGACGCCTTATGGAAGATCGCACCTCGACCCAATACATCCATTCGAAATCGAAATTGGAACCTAGAATCACTTGGCACTCGAGAGAGAGAAGTGATAAACGGTAGGAATATTGGCGTATTAGGGTTGATGTTAAATCGGACATCCTGATTTTAAAAATAGAGAAGTTCTCATTGATGAATGGGCTTGACTATGAGAATTTCAAAGAGAACCCTCGATCTTACAAAGGATTCATTCATTTTACTCCTTGAAATGAGTCTTGAAGGATCGGTGAAGATTGCACGAGATATGATCGATGCTAGTACAAAAGGTTCGGTCACATCGGAGAATCACTTAAAGGAATTGTCGATGGTATGGCAAAACTATTCAAAATCCAGTTCATTGGCATATTTCGCGATCAAGGTTTTGGCGCCGCTGTTCGGGATTGTTTTATCCTATTTTAAACTAATACTATTACCAAGTAGTCTTAATACTAATCTAGACTAGTTTAGGAATCATAATTTCGTTTTTCTCATTTGACTTGTCTGTTTATGCGAGATTCTAAAGATATTAATTTGCTTCCTTTTGATCCGAGATTGAAAGGACACTTTGAGCAATCCGAGCAAAGAAAGCGAGAAGAGAATCGAGCAATGGCAAAAGCGGGGACGATGAGAATAATAAATCGGGTCGCAAAGCGTGCCACCACCTGAGGCACCGAAAAGGACAATCCAAGATTACTTTTCGACGACCGTGAATCGAACTACTCCGGAATTGTGCGCCACCCATTAATGCAAATAATTTCGAATTGAAACCGGCCTCATAAGCATGGTTCAAAGAGAATCGGTTTAGGGGAGTCCAGTGGATTATCCGAATACACATCCGCCACATTCTTGAAATTTGCGACACCATCAAGATGAATGGTGTGATGATGAGGCCATTCGATTGAGGCTTTTCCGATTTCACTCCGGGATAAGGCCAGGCAAAGTGGTTACGATGTTCGCCCCGGGAGTATTACAGCCGGGATGATCGACTCAAAAATTCTTAGCAAAATTTCTCCTCCCAAAAAGACACTCCAATCAAGAGCGAGATAGCCCAGTTCCAACAGATTGATTTTGAGCCGTTATACGAAGCTTGGGAGCGATTTAAAGATTTGTTGCGGAGATGCCCACATCATGGTTATGCAGACTGGCAGAGAGTTCAATATTTTTACAATGGGTTGAATGGGCATACGAGGACGATACTAGATGCGGCATCAGGAGGTACATTGATGGCTAAAACACCGACTGAGGTCTTAC